>APFE031292285.1:99229-138207 GCA_000404065.3 Pinus taeda
CATTCAAGGTTAAACTACACTTTAAATGTGGAAAATAGTTTTTTTTTTCCATGTACAATCTAGTAGAGAGGAAATGGCAAAGATTTCTTTCATGAATATTTATGCAAATTATTTTTAAACATTTCTGCAATAAATAAGGCTACATAGAATAAGTGGATGAGACAAAACACTTCTACAAGTTAAAAGAGTATAGAAGATGATGAATTCATTTTCCCTAAATTAATCTATAGCCACTTTCTCTTTCTCACTTATGTAGTTATCCATAAATGTTGTGAATATTGTATTGGACAATTCATCACAAAAAATTTCATAAATTATACTTAAAAATATGAAACCTACACCATGAGGATTTATTTTTCTTTAAATTTTTAGATCTATAATAACTATGTATAGTGTATGCATACAAATTATAATTATGCAGAAAATAGAGAACAACAAAATAAAAACTCACAAATCATGATTTGACACAAGATATAACTTGGGAAACCCTTTCGAGAGAAAACTCAGTTGAAAGGTGAGGCCACTTTGTTCTCTTTGTCTAAATAGAAAATGGTTTCAACTACAAAGAACTAAAGTCTATGGCCTGTGGGCTACTACATTGCACAAATCTTCTCTGTGTGCTCTCTCCCTATCCCTCTTAGCTATTTCACTTGTCTATGGAACAAAATGCACTAAAAAAGAATGAAGCCCCTTTTCCTCCTAGTGGCCTGATTATAATACAACTTGATAACCTACTAGTGGTTAGGTTTGACTCTCTCAACTCTTAACCATATTTAAAATATGGACTCTTCTAGAAGTGCCTTCATCATGATCACATGGTTAGCCCCTTTCTCATAATTAATGAGCGCTAACATGGCATTCTCTCGAAATATGATTGCCAAAACAAGAAGGTCAACTTTCGAGTGGCATAACTTTTTCATATGGACTTTACATTTTTGGAAAGGTATCTATGTGTAGCATAGGAAAAAAAAGGTTTGGATTTTAAGTGGAAAAGTTTTATCCCCAAAAAATGTCTTTTGATGCCTCAAAATGATCTTGGAATGTTTCAGATCCCAATTTTCCAAACTGGGTCCCGTTGGTAAAAATGACCCTATGTGGCCAATTCCTCTACTTTTTCCACTCTAAAAGCATTAAGATGTATGAAAAACAATACCATGATCCAATCTAGATCACACCTCCCCATTTTAGTAGGCTCTTTCTCCCCAAAATATTCTACTAAATGAGGCAATGTAAATTTTCCTCCACCTTTTCTCAGGTGTACCATTTATCTTTTCCTATAAGTTATCCTTTCAACCCAATCTACCAAAAGTCATAGTACCCTCGTCTTGTAGCTTTAGAACTTTTCTACAAATTTGTATCAATTTTCAACTTTGACTAAGCATCTCGTGGAAAATCTTTCACAGAAGGTAGGACCTATTCCTCTTCTTGATCTAACATGGAAGTCTCATAGAGTTTCATATTTTATACATTCAAAACTGAGTAAATGGACATATATGGGGGTAGAGTGAGTCTATAGGTGTTATCTTCCACCTTTTCTAGCATATCAAAGGGACCACATTATAGAGCCTTTATTTTCTCACCATGACTTTATAGCCTCTCATTCTCCAAATGTAACCATAAATAACTTGTCTCCCACCTTGAACAAATTCTCTATTATGTGTTAATCATTCCTCTCCTTATATTTTTCCTATGACTTCTGTAGTGTCTCCCGTGCCAGTATGTGGATCTACCTAATCTTACTGAAAATTATTTTAGCCCTCAAGGCATCCCTTCTAATATACTCTCTTACTCCTCATTGTTTCTCATATGAAATATCAAAAGGTGAAGGTGGGAAATATCCAAATCAAATTTCAAATGGGACTTACAAGTAAAAGAGTGGAATGTTTGGTTATAAGAGTATTGTATATATACCATATTTTCATTCGGGGATTTCAGATGCCTTTGATTCTAACTCCTCAAAAGTTGCACCAAATTCCTATTGACTACTTATGTCAGCCTATCTATCTGTGGATGGAAAGTTGTAGACGTATTCAACTTCATGTCCATATTCTCTAATAATGTAGTCCAAAATGCACTGAGAAATCTCAGGTCCCTATTTGAAATGATGCTTCTTGGCATCCCAAAGTGCACCTAGTCCTATCTAAAGAACAAACTTGTTGCTTCTTGTCGACTGTTGGTATTTTTACAACACATCATAACACACATCTTGTTGAACTAGTCAAATACCATGAATATGATAGTCATATCCCTTCTTAGTTGTTGGTAAACCTCTAAAAAAGTCCATGGAAATGCTTTCCTATAGATGAGTGGGTAGAGGTGCAGGATGTTGTGAATGATTTTTCCTGTTATTAGGCTTGTTGGTACAACAAAGCATGCATCCTCTTATGAACCTAGCTTCCTATTCTTGCATCTTGGACCAATACACATACCTCTGCAAGTTGGCCATTGTCTTCCCTACACAAAAGTTCCCTACAACCTTGGAGGTGTGAGCCACTCTAATTAGTTGCAATCACTCACATTTAAGAACACATAAATTTTCCAACTTATGGAGTAACCCATCTTAAAGATGGTATTCAACGATGTTGTCACCGTTATGCACATGAATCTAACCCTGCAATTGTTGAAACACTTTCTTAAAGTCATTATCCTTTGAATATGCCTCTTTGTGTGCATCATGGGTGAATGGTTCCATGCGCATTAGAGTTTCTAAAGTTGTGATATTTGATGTGCGTGGCTCGGAAAGCATGTAAACTAACCTTTGTGTTTCCCTTCTTGTACTTGATCACTAAATGAAATTGTTGTAGAAACCCCATCCACTTGTAATGTGTGGTCTGTTGTAGGATACATTAGACCAATAGGTATTGTAGTGGCTGGTGATCTATGTGGAATATTGTCTCCTTCCCCATGGCATAGTGCTTTGACTCCTTCACATCTTTATCCAAGGCATAGAGATTCTTATTATAGGTAGTGTATTTATGAACTTCCCCATGAAATACGTAAAAATGGTAGAACACAAACCTTCCTCCCCACATCATGATCACTCTCATAGCATACCGACTTGTATCTATCGCCACTTTCAAGGGTTGTTGAAAGTTCAATAATTCAAGAACTAGTGCTTAATTGATCCTCTTATTTAAGTCCTCAAAGGCCCTCTACTGACCCTTTTCCGACTGGAAACTCTTGCCACTTGTTGTTATGGTGTGGAGTGGTGTCGCTACTACTGAAAATGAGGTTATGAATTTGCTCAAGTATTGTGCTTCCAAAACAAAACTCCTATGATAAAAAACTTTAGTAGGCATTGGCCATTTCATGATGGCCTCCATCTTGGCAGGATATATTTTCATCTCTCCTCCACCTATCACATTCCCCAAATACACCAAAGAATGTTGTGAAAAATCACACTTCTTGAGATTGGTTAGTAGTTGGTACTTATTTAATGTCTCCAACACCTACGTCAAATGTGAGAAGTGCTCGTCCTAGGTAGCACTATGTACCAATATATCATCGATGTAACAATAACAAATGAATCTATAAAAGGACATAATATATCATTCATTATTCTCATAAATGTAGTTGGTCATTGCATGGGCTAAATGGCATGAATAACTACTCATAGAAACCTTTCCCAATTTTTAAGTTGATTTTCTAGGCATCTTCTTCTTTGAATCGAAGTTGGTGATATCCAGACTTTAAGTCTAGCCTAGTGAAGTATTTCACTTACTACAACTGATCCAACAAATCATGTATCTTGGGTAAGGTATACCTATTCTTGAGAATGATTTTGTTTAATTCCCTGTAATCAATACACATCCACCAAATCCCATTTTTTTTGGAACTATAATGATGGGTGACCTACATGGTGATGTACTCAGTCGAATGGCACCCTATTCTAATAGTTGTTGAAATTATTTCTTCACCTCACTGGCTTCTATAATAGACTATCTGTACATCCTAATGTTTTTCATTAGGGAGTCTGACAATAGTTGGATCTTATGCTCTACTTCCCTCTTTGGTGGTAACCTTTTAGGATCTTGGAAAACATCCCTGTGTGGTTATAAAAACTCTTTCAGTTGATGTTTTCATTTATTAGTACACCCCTTTAGGAATTCTTTTGCTCTTATTCACTCTTCTGCAAACTCATTCTCTCTTAAAACAATATAACAAACTTTTTTCTATAATTGTTCAATTTCTTAGCTTGGTTGGAACTTATCTATGGAGTGTTGAACTTTCCTTTATATGCATTAATGGTGAGAGATTTTCCATCCTTGATGAGATAGTACTAGATGGCTCTCTACATGAATATTGCACCTCGCGTGTACATGTAGGGACTTCTAAACACCACTTCACATACATCAAGGGGAACTACATCGAGTTCTACTTCATAAATAAAATCAATACTGATATCAAATCTAATTTTTCCATGTTTTATTACCTTTAACTTTGCATCCTTATCTACCCATCCCAATGGATATGGTCTTAGATGACCATGAACTTCTAATCCCAATTTGTAGACCAAATCTATTGCAATGATATTTTCCTATGATCTTGAGTCAAATAGAGCATCAAATTTTGTCTTCTTGACTTGTATCTTTATGTGGAAGGGTTTAGTAATTTCTTTCTCTTCCTAATCTTGAAGGCTACTCAGAGTCACCTCCTTTTTCACGAACATATAAACAATATTCTTATCCACATCCAAGTTATTTTCAATATGGTTTCTTCAATAAATGGCCATGAGATTATTCTTATTATTATATTTCTATTTTCTTCTTTAGCTTAAGCTGCATATGCAAATTCCAACACTTCTCCTTTATATGACTGTAAATATTATAGTGGTTGTATTGGTTGTTAGGAGATTCCTTGCACTAGTGTGTTGTGGCTAATGTATATTTATCTTTTCCTCATTTACAATTTTTCTTTGCCCATTTAGAAGCATCCTACTGCCTCTTCTTCTTCAATCCACTTTATTTCCATTTCTTCCAACCTATGTTCTCTAAATACTGTGCCTATACACATGCCTTGGCCATTGATGTGGGCTTAAACAACATCACTTACTTATGTATATGGCTATGTAGACGCTCTAGATACTTGAGGAGCACATCTCTGTTTTTTGGGGATATACCAAACATTTTGGCCACCTTACTGAACTTTGTGGTGTACTCCTATACACGTTTCCCCTGCTTTTGACTAACGTAATGCCATTGGATCCACTAGTTCTCTACATACTTGATAGGGTTAAATTGTGACTTTATGAGTGTTTTAAAGTCTTCCCACATATTCAATAGAATATCTCCCTCCAACCTCAAGTTTTCTGTGTGGCCTTCCCATTAGGTTAGGGCACGGCCCTCTAATTTCAATTGTGAAAATGAAATGTTCTATCTTCCTCTATATGATGAAAATTGAAATAAACTTCTAATTGTTGCAATCCATGATTTATCTTCAGAGCATCGATCTCACCTTGGTATGGCTTGAGATCAACCTTCCATTTTTAACATGAATTATGAATTGTTCACGACACTTAAACTAGGTTGATCTCTTTTGGGTCTGTTCTTTAGCTCATTCTCTATTTATTTTCAATCTCTTGATCTTCCCTATGACCGGTCCTCTACATTAGCTCCCACATCTTCTCTAAATAACCTAAGCTTATTTCTCAGGACTGACATGAGGAGATTTAGATTGCATATTAAATTTTCAACTTGTGCTTCCACATATCAAAATCTCTCCTCTATGCAATCACGATGGTTATTCATAGACCATGAATGGGGTTTTATGAGTTTTGGCTTAACTGGTCTAGGTTTCTTGCAAATATAAAAAATATATCCAAGGAAAACTAATCTTATACCAATATGATCTGTAAAATTCCATGGATATTCCACTAAATGGTTTGTCGGAAAAGATCTGATGAATTATATTAAAAATATGAAATTTACACTATGAGAATTTATTTATCTTTATATTTATGAATTTGTAATTTATTATTTATTGCATATGCATGCAAATTATAATTATGCATAAAATATAACAATGAAATAAAAATTTGAAAACCGTGATTTGACACAAGGTATAACCTAGGAAACCCTTTCAAAAGAAAACACAACTAGAAGGTGAGGTTGCTCTGCTCTTTTTATTTGACTAGAAAATAGATGCGAGTACAAAGAAGTAAGGTTCGTGGCCCATGGGCTCCTACAATGTAAAAATCCTCTCTTTTTGCTCTCTCAATATCCCTCTTGGCTACTCTACTTATCTATGGAACAAAATGCAATTGAAATAATCGAAAATAATCGAACCCATTTTACTCCTAGTGGCTCGATTACAACACAACCCGATAGGATACTAATGATTAGGTTTGAATCCCTCACTCTTAACTAGAGTTACAATATGGACTCTTATATCGACTCCTTCATCATGATCACATGTCTAACCCCTTTTCCATAATTAATGGGAGTTGACATGGCATCCTCTCAAATTATGATGGAAAAAACAAGAAAGTCAAATTTTGAGTGGAATAACTTTTGTATACATACTCAATTGAGGCGATTTTTTTGTTGTTGGAAAGGTCTCTATGGATAGAATAAGAAGAAAATGAGTGACACTAAGTCGAAATATTTTTACCCCCCAATTTTTTATTTTATTTTTTTTATGGCTCAAAATTCTCCCTAAAGGTTTCAAACCCAATTTTCTCAATTGGGTTATGTTCGCAAAAATGGTCATGTGAGTTGATTCCTCCACTTTTCCCCTTCTAAAAGCAATGAGATGGATTACAGAAAATACCATGATCAAATACAGATGATGTAGCTACCTCATAGAGTTAAGGTTTAACTCCCTTAACTCTTAATGAGAGTTACAATATGGACTCTTATAGAGACTCCTTCCTTGTGATGACATGACTAGACCATTTTCCATGATTAATGGGGGATGACGTGGCATATTTTAGAATTATGATGTCCAAAACAGGAAGGTCAACTTCTAAGTGGTATAAACTTTACATACAGACTATGATTGAAGTGATTCTTATGCTATTGGAAATGTCTTTATGTGTAGAATATGAAAACAAGGTGCAGTGCTAGCATGGAAAATTTGATCCCTGAAAATGTCTTTTGATGCCTCAAAATGCTCTCGGGAGGTTTTGGACCCCAATTTGTCCAATTGGGTCCCACTGGTGAAATTGGTCTTGTGAGTTGATTCCTCCAAATTTTTCACTCTCAAATGATCGAGATGGATGAGAAACAATACCACGATCCAATCTAGATCATGTAGTGACTTCATAAAGTTAAGAGGAATATTGACATTTTGTTTTATTTTATAAATTTACGTTGTGATATTTATGGTTAGCAATAACCATATGGAAAAGATTAGTTGTAATTAGAGATTATTTGTAACTATAGATTCCAACATTATTTCATAATCATTGTCTTGAAACCCATGCCCATGGCCAACAATATATATGTTCCTTTTCTCATAAGCATCTGGAACCCCTTGGATCAACTTTTTCTGACTACTTTTTCTTCATCTATTGTTGCTATCACATCTTCTTTTGGAGGATTTTGTGCTAAATTTGAAGATAGGGAATGAAAAGGGCAAAAATCCATGGGTGTTTCTCAAGCATTGGAAACTGCCAAGCTTCTTGGGAAGATAAAGACGTAAATTGTAAGTCTCCCTAGATTATTCTGATCATTATCTGTAATCTAAAAAAAGCATGGGGAAACAAGGCTTGAAGCTCCATTTCATATTTGTGTTGAAATTTAGTACTGTGATTTGTGAAATTGGCAAGACAAGGAAGTAAATGGTAGGTCTCCCCAAATTGTTCCCATCACTCTTTGTAATATAAGAAAATCACTGGAAAACAAAGTTTCATGCCATGTTTTAGATTTGTGTTGAAATTTAGTAACCTCGGATGTGAAATTCGAAGGTAAGTAAATGGTAGGTCACCCTAGATTATTCCCATGGCCATCTGTAATCTAAGAAAGACATAACCAACACAATTTAATGCCTCATTTTGGGTTTGTATTGAAATTTAGTACTTCGGGATGTGAAAATGTTAAACCTCGTTTGATTTAGTTCTCGTGGCTCCCTGAGATTTAGGTAGCCTCATCTTGTATGTAGACAATTCACTATTTAATCTGAATAAATAATCCCTACCTTTGATTTCAAGCATATGCATATAAATATTGCTTGTTTTAATTTTCATTTTCGATAAATCCACTCAATCACCACTTGCTTTTCACATGTTGTTCAAATTATGTTTGGTTAGTGTAGGTTAATTTTTATATCTTTCTAATTTAAGCAATGTCAAATGTACATTAAAATAAGTATTCTATATTTATTATAGATTTTAATTTTTATGATTATGCTAACGTTATGTAATAAACAAAATTACTAAAATTATTAAACAAAGTAATTAAACATAATTTTTAAACTATTCATCAAGGTATTCCGAAGAATTGAAATATACATGTGCTAAACAATCAAGTAGTAAGGAAGGATTATAGTTATAATCTTGTACAACAAAGTTGTCATATGGAAAGTACTCAAGTAATTAGAGATAATAGGGGTAATTATGTGAAATCAAATTATGATATTGAAAGTATTTAAGTTTTTTAATTATAGTGTTAATCTTGTACAAGAAAGTTGTCATATTGAAAGTACTCAAGTAGTTAGGAATAACAAGGGTAATTATGTGAAATCAAATTATGATATTAAAAGTATTTAAGATTTTTAATTATAATGATAATTTTGTACAACAAAGTTGTCATATGGAAAGTACTCAAGTAATTAGAGATAATAGGGGTAATTATGTGAAATCAAATTATGATATTGAAAAAGTATTTAATTTTTAAAAAATAATGAAAATATTTATTTTTATTTAATATATAATGAATATGACTAAATAATACAAATTTATATAATAAAAATATAAAATTAAAAAAATCCAACTATAAGATATTATATTAGATTAGATTAACATATTATACTTAAAATACTCATGATTTAACAAGAGCTAGGTGGTGGTATGTCACTGTTTTTAACATAAATGAATATTGTGCATGTAGCATTTAGTTTGTTTAGTTGGAATGATATATTTACTTAATTAACCAAAAAAAACATCTCATAATACCATAAACAAATAATAATAATAATAAAGTTACAAAATTTTAATCACATTAAGAAAAACATTCCATAATAAGAAGAGTAAAAATATAATCACTTAAATAAAAAATACAATAAATTATAACTAGTTTTTGAGAAGATTTCTTCGCGGAGATCACATTATAATAATTTTGTTGACAAGTTTCGAACTAACCAATGTGGTTCATTGTCAAGACAAGTTGAAGAATCAAATCATGGCTCGGAGAGCAGGTCTTCCAATGGCTAAATTTGACTAGGAAACGACTACATTAGACTAGGTTTGACCGAGAAACGGTTAAATTTGACTGGTCAATCTGATTGGACCGAGGGAAGGGGACATGAAAAGTAATTTTTTTTTAATTATTACCAAAATTTTGTTATATTTATTACCAAAGTTTGAATAAAGGTAAATTTTGAATTTAATAATTAAGAGTATGAATCAATTAATTATTAATAAGCCTATTTCCCTAATTATAATTATATAAATAAATGGTTAGTTAATTAATAAGTAAGTTAGTTTTTGTTATATTTATTTAAAAAAATGTAATTGTTTGAAATGACCACCAAGACTATTAAAACAGACGTTAGTTATTAATCTAATATGAAAAAACCATATAAAACTTTTTATTTGATAATTGAAATCATAATATGGAATAAAAAGTAATTGTATGTGTATTATGAATTTAATTATATATATAATTGTAAGATCAAAAACCTTAAATCAATAATATAATATGGAATAATATATAAATAAAATATTCAGATATAAGTATAAATATATAAATAATTAGTTAGCTAATTATTATGCAAGTTAGTTTCTTGTTATATAATAAAATAAATTGTAAGAATTAACACCCAAGACCTATTAGTAGACTTATCTACTATTAAAACTAAACAAATAAAAACATAAATAATTGATATTATAATAAGCACATATATAAAAGATAAAAGTTTATTAAACTTAATAAGTTAAATAATGGACCACTAATTAAGTTTAAGGAATCTAATAACATATAGAAGAGGCAAATTCCTCTTAATTAAACATCATGGAACTTAAAATCCCCGTGAAAGAAAAAACTGGTTAATTCATTAAAAAAAAGTTAGGAGGATGGGGGATTTAGATCAATGGTTATTATCAATGTTAATTTATCTGATCAAACAATAAGGCTAAGGAAAAGGAATATTCATCTAGAGGGAGGGAAAGAAACTAGAACCCACAGAATAAATACTAAAATAGAGAAAGGAGAAGGAGAAAAGGAGAACAAATGAACAAGGGAATGAGGGGGAAACAAGAAAGACGTAGGTTGGGGATGTGGGAGGGAGGGTAGGAAAGAGGCTAGGAGGAAAGGGTAGGGATCCAACAATTGCTAATTTTCCAGCCGTCATCTCGATTGAGGTTGCTGACTTTTTTCGATTTCTATGGCTTCCCTAAATTTCTAGTGATGGAATTGTGCTACATTGGCAATGACACGGGCCTCCTCAATGCATACATGATGCTTAGTCTTCGCCACATGTTCTGCCAGGGCGGAAGACCAAGTCAGCGGCCCACATCTTTCTTGTTTCCCCTCATCCCCTTGTTCGTTTTTCTCCTTTTCTCCTTCTCCTTTCTCTATTTTAGTATTTATTCGGTTGGTTCAAGTTTCTTTCCATCCCTCTAGATGAATATTCCTTTTCCTTAACATTATTGTTTGATCATAAATTAAGATTGATAATAACCATTGATCTAACCCCCCACTTTTTTTTTTTTTATATAATGAATTAACGAGCATTTTCTTCCACAAGGATTTCAAGTTCCATGTTGTTTAATTAAGAAGAATTTTCCTCTTCTCTATGCTATTAGATTCCTTAAATTTAATTACTGATCCATTATTTAACTTATTAGATTTAATTAACTTATATATGTGTGTGTGTGTGTTTATTTGTTTAGTTTTAATAGTAGATAAGTCTATTAATATTAATAGGTCTTGGGTGTTAATTCTTACCATTTATTTTATTATATAACAAGAAACTAACTTGCATAATAATTAGCCAACTAATTATTTATATATTTATATTTAATTAATATATTTTATATTTATTTCATATATATATTGATTAAGGTTTTATCTTACAATTATATATATATAATTAAATTCATAATACACATACAATTATTTTTATTCCATATTATGATTTCAATTATAAAAAGAAAAGTTCTATATGTTTTTTCATATTAGATTAATAACTAATGTTTGTTTTATTGGTTTTTGTAGTTATTTCAAACAATTACATTTTTTTGGAAATAAAGATAACAAAAACTAACTTACTTATTAATTAACTAACCATTTATTGATATAATTATAATTAGGGAAATATGACTATTAATAACTAATTGATTCATACTCTTAATTATTAAATTCAAACTTTACCTTTATTCAAACTTTGGTAATAAATATAACAAAATTTTGGTAATAATTAAAAAAAAAAATTACTTTTCATGTCCCCTTCCCTCGGTCCAATCAGATTGGCTTAGTTAAATTTAACCATTTCTCAGTCAAACCCAGTGCAATGTAGCCGTTTCCTAGTCAAATTTAGCCGTTGGAAGATATGCTCTCCCTAGTTAAATTTAACCGTTTCTCAGTCAAACCTAGTGCAATGTAACCGTTTCCAAGTCAAATTTAGCCATTGGAAGATCTGCTCTCCCTATTTAACGTGGAGCCATGATCTCATTCTTCAACTTGTCATGAGGATGAACCACACTCGTTGGTTGCAAAAGTGTTGCCAAAGTGTTGCAAAAGTGTTGCCAAAGTATTATAATGTGACGATGAACCACACTCATTGATTGCAAAAGTGTTGCCAAAATATTATAATAGGATCTCGGCTGAAGAAATCTTCTCAAAAACTAGATATAGATCATAGAAGTTTAAATTCAACAAACTATAATTATTTTAATGAAATAATAAAATTCCTAAAACCATTTGATATTTTCATAGTAAAAAAATAATTCCAATAATTTATTATTATTATTACTTTTGGTTTATAAATACAATCATTTATACTAAGTTTTTGGAGAAATTTGTTGAAATAGGCCGCTACCAAATTGTTATGTGAAGGATTGAGCAACGAGTGAAATGGTGATTTGAACTTGTAGTAGGTCGTTCAATTCCCTTCTTCGAGTTATTTTGCCTTTACACAATTTTTTTTAAATTAAATTTCAACCAACCATTCTGAATCAACATCAGGAAGGGAACATGAAAATTACGATCAATATATTATAAGAAGCTGCATAATGCGGCATCCAAATTAACCATATGAAACAGTACATGATTTATGAGTGTCACGATTTAGTCGAAGTCTCAAAAATATCCGTACTTCAAAATGAATAGCTTCCCTAAACAATTTGATTTAGTTTCAGTACTGTAAAAAAATTGCAATGTGGATTTTTTTTAATAAAATTCACTTATTTGTCCCATTATACATAAAATTTTATGGTTTTGAGCATTAAAACAGAAGACAACTAACAGAATAAAACTAAAATGGTAGTGCAAGTTGTCAACCACTCTTAAAATCGGGGCAATATTTCATTGATTAACACTGGTTCAACAACGCACGTACAAAAACTTTTTCCACATCGCATATCACTATAGGTTTTAACCTCATACAGAAATTACCTACATATGAATTCTAAAACAAAGAAAATAAACAATGCGAGATAACACATAAAACACATATACACATAGATTTTCCCCTAGATCCCAAAATCGGGACTACCAGCTTCATTTTTCATTATGTTCATTTTAATGTTACAATACATATTTATACATGCCAAAGCATCCAATACCATGGACCAAAAACCATCACGTTCAAAACCATGGACCGAAAACCATCACATCAAAAACCATGTGCAAAAACCATGTACAAAACCATAGATAGGTCCACCCAACCTAATATAGGGTCCAAAAAGAATTTCTCTGGGGTGCTACCCCGAACCCCGTAGAAGGGGGCTACCTGCCCCCCTCAAACCCCCTGTGACCCCCCCGCTACGCAATCGGTGCAACGAAGGGCGGCTCCACCCCCCCTCTAACCGCCTAGTTAACTATGTGGGCTAGTCGTAGAAAGAATATAACATAACCCAACATTATCCCACTTGTTGTTTTCATTCCATAGGGGGCCATAGGAGAGCTTAGTCATTTATCCATCCTTGAAACACCCATTGTTTCTCTACACCAAAGAACTTCTCAGAGCTCACAGATTTTGTCAATGCATCTACAGTGTTCTTCAAAGTGTCCACTTATACCAGCAACAACTTTTTGTCTTCTATCATATCCCTCAAAAAGTGATACTAAACATCAATTTGCTTTGTCTTTGAATGATAAGCAGGGTTATTTACCAAGAAGAATGCACTTTGGCTGTCACAGTTTATCCTTATAGCTCCCTATATTAACCCCATACTTGAACACATTCTATGCAACCAAATTTCTTCTTTGCTTGCATGAGTGGCTGCCATGTATTCTACCTCTGTAGTTGATAATGTCACTACAGATTCTTTCTTACTCATCTAACTGACTGCACCTCGAACTAGGTTAAACCCATACCCACTTGTAGATCCTCTCTGATCCAGATCTCCAACCCAGTATGCATCAACAAAGGCACGAATATCCAAAACTCTGTCCAATCCCGGTCTTCCTTGGTAGCACAAACCATAATCACTAGTGCCATGAAAATACCTGAAAATCCACTTCATTGCTGTCCGGTGCTCCTTTCCTGGTTTTGACATAAACCTGTTCAATATTCCCACTGCATGTGCAATGTTTGGTCGAGTATAGACCATTGCATACATTAGACTACTAACTGCACTTGCATATGGAACACTGGACATGTTCTCTTCTTCTTCTTGTGTCTTGGGACACTGTTTAGCAGATAGTTTTACACCTATAGGAATAGGAACCTTCACTGGTTTACTATCCTGAATATTAAGCCTCTATAATATTGTCTCGACATACTTCCTTTGGTTTAATTTTCCCACAGGGAAACGAACTCTGTTGGCCACCGAACAACATTATATGCCATCCAAAAACATGAAATTTTAAGCCTGTTTAATAGTGCCCTACATGACTAAATGTCTTGAAGCCTTCTAAAATCTAGGTACTTAAAACAAAATATCTTAGCCTGCGTATTATCCATATAACTTAAACAAAATTTAAAACAAAATTGAGCCAAGAATACAGCTATTCATTTGAGGAGTCCATGAGAGTGGGATATTTGTTCACTCGAACTAGGTAATTCAGACTAGGGGAGACAAGGGATGTGTTTCTTGATGTGGCCAAGATCAACATTTTGCTGCTAGATTTGAAACTGAATAAGTTGAAATTCCTTATGTATTTCCTGAAGACCAAGACCAGACTTGGATGAGTTGGCTAGGGGGTTCATCATGGATTCGGCCATAATATTCTTCATTAACCAGTAGAGGTATAAAGTCTACTTATATTGAGAAATATGACCCTTGGAGTGGCCAGGGTCTAGAACGAGGTCTTTCTATTCTTCCAATTAGATCCCAGTGGTTCCCTGCTACTTTAATTCTTCCTCACAATTGGAAATAAGCTGACAGATGTGCGATGGGGTGTCTATTTGATAGGACTGGGCAGAGTCATAAGTAAGCCTTGAGGAAGATTTATGACCCCTTCCCTTCACATGGTGAGGTTGGGCTTGGTTATTTTCACCATGTTTCCCTGCATTTTTGCATTGCCCTCAATTTCCTTTCGCCAAGGAGCCTGAACCGGTAGAGGGACGACTTTTTTTTTTTCACTTGAACTGCCTGTATGGAAATAGAAAACCTTGTGACAGGAAGCCTAGACGTTGAGCCTGAAGCATCCATAAACCTTGAGGTCTCGACAATCACATTGTAATTGAAAACCTGAAAATGTATCACAACATAGAGGCACAAAATACTAAATTTTAGACCTGAACCTAGGAATTATCTCGAGAAGGATGTGAGTTTATCGCCAAAGGAAGGAAACAACAAACCTTGGCTCAAGGAAAATTTTAAGGATGGATAATTTTCTTGAAGTTTAAAAACATTGGCGAATATTATTAATCCCTAATATGTAAACTATAAAATGTTTATTGATATATTTGTAAAATTATTCAAATGTATAATGATTATATATATAGTCTCTATATAATGTTCGTGATTTTTAAGGTAAAGTAATTTTATATTCTAAAATTTGGGTGAATCATCTTTTATAAAATTGGGAATTGGCGAATCTTTTTTGTGGAAAAACCATGGAAAATTAGCCCACTAGGCGAACATTCGCCCCTAAAATTTTCCATGCGTTGACTCCTTGAGCCCTCTTAAGACAAGAAACAAAAGTAAAAGTAGAGGAACCCTACATATGAAGCCCTGAATCTTAAAAAACTTCAAAAAAAGCAAATGGACCGCACAATGACCACAAACATCCATACATGCGATATATAAAAAGCTCCATGCTAGAGAGTTCCAATGCATCCCAATTCAAGATAGCAATATTCCAAAGAAAAATGAACTAATTAGATAGTATGCAGACAAGTCATGATAAAACCTAGAGTGTTCCTTCCAAAATTCAAGGCAGAGTTTCGATTTTCTTGTAGGCTCCAAATTATCTAAACCTCTCCATCAAATTGACATAGGAGTATAGGTCTCATGGAACAAACTAGAAGACGGGAGAAGATAAAGAACATATCCGCTAACTTTAGTCATGTGGCGAGAGGAACTAGGTACACCAAAGTGACAAACCACGATAATCTCCCTCTTGTATTTCCTTGAGCTGACCGAGAACCTTGAACTGCTGCCAAAACCTAGAACAAGGTGACTACCACTTGGAAATGAAGGTTTACTTTCTTCAAATTATGTGAGAAGGTGTCTCGTCGGCTAGGCCTTAATACATTAACTCGTTGCATGCACGATGCAACATTACCATACCCACCAAACGTGCAAGGAATGTAATGAGGTTTCCCTCCAACCCATTATGATTTAACATTAATCATCACTTTGATATTGAAGGATCCTTTTGATTGGCATACACCCTGATTGAGGGCATTGGAATTAAAATTTATTAATAATTATATTTTATTTTAAAAATATATTAATATAATTTTAAATTTTAAAAATTTTAATTTATTTTAAAATAAATTAATTAGTTGAAAATTTTGATAAATTTTTATGAGAATATTTAAGCTTACAATATTTTAGATAGCCCATTTTTTAAAGTTGAAAAGTTACAAATTTTAATTAAATTAACAATCTGTCTTATTTAACATTTATGAATCATACCCCAGATCCGGGTGTTTCTTTAGATCAACCACCTCACTCGCATGCGCGCCCTGCGTCAGGCCGCCGGATCGGCACCTGGACGGACAAGGCTGCGATTAATTAACTTCAGTTTTCGATGCAGCGTATTCAATGGCATTTGTTAATGCCTTGTGTGGAGGTCCCTTCGGACATTATTGTTGTTCAGTCGTATGCAGGTGACTTGATGCCTCTCTGCGGCTCAACCTTGCATCCCTCCTGCGATATAATGGAGGTCACCCCGGCCAGTTGCAGACATTCCCTACAACATTCCTTCCGATAGCTTGATATTCGCTTAGCCCATCCAGAGGTCGATCCCTCCACGTCTCTTTCGACCTGGTCACCCATTAGCATCCAGCAGAGAGCCCGCAGCAAATCTTCTGAGGACGCCATGACTCGAAGCCGCGGTGTGCCTCGAAGAGGAAGCTCTTCTGCCTCCAGAGGGCGTGCCCGTCCATCTCCTTCTCCGCTTATTATCCCCATCTCCTCTGCCTCCCCGTCTTCGCCTCCGCCTACCCCCTCCAGGCCTGCGCCCAACTCCTCTTTCCAGAATTCAAGATTCACATTCCGAAGCCACCTCAATCAGCCCATTATTACATTCACCACTACTATCATGGTTTCTGAAGAGGCAGAAATGCCTGTCGAGCCTATCAGTTCCTCCACTACCCCATCCCCTGAAGCAAGCCTTTCTCATGAGGCAGAGGCCAATCCTATTCCATCAACCATGCACATGCAGGAAGACTCTCCAAAGAATGATGAGGTTTTCAGCAATCCAATCGAGGAGGAAGCCGAGGTAGTGGCTTGTGGTCCTGTTCAGCACAACTTCGGCATCTTGCACATGATCACACAGTCTGAGGAACGCTCCATTGACGAAGACAGGGCTTCTCAACCAGCAGCTCAAGAAATGCAGCCTGTCAAGTGCTCCGACCCACAGACCGAGGGCGAGTAAGCTTCTCTTTTGTTATGTTGCTGTTTCTGCTCAGTTTTTTGGATCTTCTCTCTTCTCATCTGCTAGCTCCTTTCTCCTACTCGGAAATGTCTACTGTAATGCTGAGGCCGACCTCAGCTCATGTTTGTCTTTTTTGCTGAATTACAAGAATATCTCTCGCTCTCATGACTAGAAGGAATTTTCAGGTGGTTGGCTTCCTCTGCTTGGCATCCACTGCAAGCAAGAAGTACTTTTGTAATGACTTCTCTCCCTCTACTGGCCTGAACAATCTTATCTCTCACAGGCACAGAGGTATCTCTTTGATTAGTAGTTTTTCTGCTAAGGGCCGGGAAACAGGCCCTCTGAGGCGTAGACCTCAATGTAAATATTTTTACTTTTTATTTTATTATAAAAAAAAAAAAAAAAAAAAAAAAAAAAAAAAAAAAAAAAAACAAAACAAAAAAAAACATTTATGAATGATATATATAATATATATTTATTAAATATATATTATTGATAAAGAAACTAGATATTCTAATTTATTTTGTAAAAAAATGATAAATAACTTTCTTTCTTTTGGAGAGTGCTTGGAGATTCATGTCTCATTATTACATGACATATAACTATTTCATAAATACTACAAATTGGTTAGTTACAATATGTGTCCAAAGACTTCAAACAACATACGTGGGAAACAAATTGTTCACCAAACCACTCCAATTAAAATCCTTTAACAAGATAAACAACCTTAATTTATCACTTTAATCTTATTAATTAACTAATTAATTAAATAAATTAAATAATAATAATAATAATAATAATAATTAATGAAAAATTAATAAGATAATGACCAACCAAATTTCATATATCTTTTCTTTAAAAACCTATATATACCCTAAATAGAGCTCTTGGATAAATAATTAAAATCTAGTGAATATCTATTGACACATCCCCTGATGATGGACTCACTTGGTAGTCCGAAACGTTGGGTTCACAAAACTCTATAACAAGTCATTCCTCATCTATAAAACCTTCATATAGTTAATAATTGATAATAAACATAGTAGTGAAAAAACTTAACCCATATTTTGTATTTCTTTTCTTTTAATATAAATAGATAAGGCTATTAATTAAAATATCATTTCTATAATATTTAAAATATTACCTTTTAAAAATTTATCTCCCACTTAAAATATGATAAGATGCGTTTATAAACTTCCCCTATATATATATAATATATATATATATATATATATATATATATATATATATATATACTTTGACATGTTTTATTAATATTTTTAATTTTATTTTTTTAATGTTGTGCACACAACAATGATGATGAATGTCCATTGAGACTGATGAGGTCTATCAGACCTTATGAAAGAAAGAGATTAATTTAGATTTTTTTAATTTGTTTATTTTATTTTTATGGTTGAAGAGGAAGGAAAAAAGCATTCCTAGATCATCCAAAAAGTTGGTAGTGTTGCAAATATTTTGGAAATGGGAGTGGATGTGACTAAGAGCTAATAGATAGAAGAAAGAGTGATTTTCATCTTCAACCCTCTTAGTATTTCACACTTGATAAATTCTTTCATCCAAGGGTGTTTTGGGGATAGACCGATGCCCAGTTTCACTTCGAAGCTCATGGGAGCTAGTTTTTATCTTTGCAATGTTCATCTTCTTCTTAGCACTATTCAAGGTAGAGAGATAATTATGGTTAGCAAGACTAGGTTTTATCACCTCCTTATAATATATTAGCTTTATTTTCCCCTCTAGCTCCTTATCATCCCACAATTTGGCCCTAAATTTGGAAGATATAGTATTTTTAATATTATCTTTATTTTCCAAGATGATCTCCTCCTTTAACCCCCAATAGTCAAGCCACGATTGAGCATCCTTGTGCCAACAATGCTTGAGTCAGAGATGGTGGTTTGGCTAGAGTTAGAAGAAAATTTGGGAACCTCTAGGTTCCATGTTGTAAAGCTTCTTCTTATCATTAGATAGTGAAACATTGTCACGCTTTCAATGGGGGAAATGCTAGCTTCAGTGAAAAATATAGGATATGGATTATTATCTTTAATCTTAAGGTTGTAGGTAATAATTTTCTTTTGGGTCAACTCAATGTTCCTACATGATTCTCTAGATATAATGCAAGCCCAATCCTCACATCCATATAAATAAACATAGAAAAATTGTTTATAGTAAATATAGAGTTTTTATATCCTTATTAATTGAATTTAAATATGAAATTCTTAAATATAATGGTTATGAATATGAATCAATTTTTATTTATTATAATAAAATGAAATTTTAAATTTATAGGGCCACTATTTATAATTTTATATATATTTGACATTATATTAGGAAACTTTTTATTTTCATTGTTGCATTTATTAATTAAATTTATGAAATTCTATATATTTTTAAATGAATATGGATTAGTAATTATTACATTTATTTTTAAATATATGTCTATTTTGTCGGATTTCCTACTAAGATTAAATTGTTTGTAAATTTATTGAATAAAAACAAAATTACAAATCTAACAAACAGATTGAATGGCATTTATTATATTTATTAAGTTTTTCTATTCTTCTTCTTCTTATTATTATTATTATTATTATTTCATCTAATGCTTAATTTTCCCAACACTACAATATCTCACCTATATTAAACCCACATTTAAATTTTTACACTCATTTAGTAACATCTCTTACATACTAAACAATAGAACTCCTCTCAACACAATAATTTATTTACAAATATTCATTTATTAAGTGAATAAGGTAAATTACTATTTTACATCCTTCTCTTGGAAACAAGATATATTGAATTAACATTGATAGATATATTGAATTAACATTGATGGGCCTCATTTATAGGTAAATAATAAGGCCTATCTAGCCTACCTTCAACCTATATTTACCTCTTTCCTCTCATTTAATGGCATATTTTTTACCATTATGTGATTATTAGGAAGATTAGAGGATGATTATCATATCTTGTGGCCTAATGTGTTTAATTTGCAGGAAAAGAGTGCATTGGAATGCATTTAATATGTAGGGATACATTGGAAGGCAACTGGAGAAGATGTAGGAGGATGGTCTCCTACATTTACTCACATCTAGTTCGAAGACCCAGTGGTAGTATGAAATTGAAGAATATAGGGAGAAAGATCCATATTTTTAGGAATTTTGGAGGGAAGCAACTATCTTTTCAAGGAGGTTCCCCTCAATCACTTTTTTAGAAATAATCAAGCCTAATGGCTAAGGAGGATTCAAATTGTTGTTGGAGGATAGAGACTATTAGGAGCTAACGAAATTTTATTTCCATTTCCAATGTACTTGAGCACTATTTTTCATTAATGAAAGCATGTTGTTGATCCAGAACTGAGTTTATTCAGAGGGTTGAGTCCCCTTGGGTTAGGACCCAACCCAGAGGTTTTGGTCTCTCTTACTTGTATATTTGTTTCTTGCATTTCCTTTCCTAGCAATATTTTCCTTATTTGTCTAGCAGACTTGTCTACAAAATTTCCTCATGTAGGTCTTCCAATCACTTCTCTTATGGGATGCATGGTTGAGGATAGAGTATTGGAAAGCCAAAAATATATAGTTTATTTCTCTTGCAGTAGTTACGTCTTTTGATTTTCCTTATTTTACACACTTTATTTTTGCACATGTAATGATTGATCTAGTAGTCTTCTTTCAGTCTGGACAACATAATATCTTATGGATTTAGGTCTTTTGCATACTACAAGTTAGATTGTATTTTTATGCATTAGATAGATTGCAAATAAAATTCAACTCCTTTCCTGGTTATTCCCATTTTTTCTGTGATTTAGCTATTAGTTTGGCCTTTTTTTCAAGTTGAAAAAGAATAATTTTTTGGTGTGCAGGAACAACTATTGTTTTGCAAGGTTGGAATTTTCATTACAAACTCCTCCTCCCACCATCATCCTCGTTTTTCCACCTCATAATGCTCCCAAAACATTATCCACTAAGAACACAATTATGCGTTATTGAAGGCCACCGTATGCATTGGTGTTTGTGCAATATGGCCCCATGATGGGTACTAGACTTGGAAAGGGCCTCACACAACCTTCATCTACCCTCCACTACCTTTTCCTACCCTCAAAATGACTTTACCACCCTCAAAATGCTCACGGATCCAATCGTATAGAAAAATAGGACAATCATGTAGCATCGTGTAGCAATTTGGTAACATCCTGTAGCATCGTGTAAGTTTTACAAAAATTGCTCCTAAAGCTTGATTTTTTTACTCGTAGCCTTGAATATTGTTCCATAGGATCTAAAACCATGATTGAGGGAGAACAAAGACTAAAGACTACCTAGGACTTGCCTCTTTCGCACTGTAACACATTTATGCAATTAGGGTTAGTGTACAAATTTATGAATTCGGGAATACAATGATGATTTTCTTGATTCTCTCATAAGATGTAAAATGGATTATGTCACTAAGTATGCTCTCCAATTTCAAGCATTGTTATTCCATTACATATACTAGGTTTCCTTTATATGCAACATTTACATTCTACAACTAGGTTAATGTTTACATTTATGTAAGTAGTGTAGACGTTACATTTCTGCAAATAGGGTTAGCATTTAATTTTAAGAAAGTAGCGTTGCCATTCCTTTACAAAAATAGAAATATTTACATTTCTACAATTAGAATAGAACTTTCCTTTCATGCAATTTATTTCATTATCAATCTAGAATCAATTGATAGAGTGGTCTTTGTGTGCCTTTGTCTAGTCCATTGCTTAAAAGTGACATGACAAGAGATTAACCTATTGTGCATACAACACTGTTATCTCTTAAGTTTGTATGAACCCTAAGTTGAAAATTAAAGCTGGTAGCCTTGGGAGTTGCAACACTCTTGTTGCAATATTGAGGATCGTCACTTTTTGGCGTCGTTGTCAGGGAGGTAACCAAGTAGGTTTTGTTTCTGCTTAAAAAATACTTATCTTTTTCATCTTTCTGTTTCTTTTTATCAACATTGTTTGATTCTGAAAGGAAAAAAGAAAAAGAACAAAAAAGGTACAAATTATTTCATGCCTCATAGGAGTAGGGATAATCAAGGGAACTTCCTACCAAAAACCCCCACTCCTTCTAATAATCAATAATCACTCTTCTTTGGTGATTGTGAACATCATGCTATGACCACCGAAGAATTAGAGAATCCCTTCGATGAGCAGCCATAAATATTTAAGGAACCCATAGGGGAGGAAGAACCTATATCACATATCCAAGACATGACTTAAGACATGTATAGTGAGATCTTTCCTATCCAAGGATCCAATGGGGATCCCATAATGAAGAATATAAGCCCCAATACTTTAGTCCTAAACTCCTATGGCTTAGCCTTTGAGGACCCTGATACATTCATGTTCGAGTTTGTTGTGGTTTTTAGAACCTATGATTATACTTCTGTTGAATAGAAGTTGACATTACTTCCTTCCACCCTCGAGGATGTATCCTTGTGCTAGTTCATGAGCTTTCTCGAAGGCAACATCACTATTCAGGCACAAATGAAAAGGCCTTTAATCAGAAATATAGGAATTATTGTAGGTCTAGGGAGAAAAAAGGGGAGATATTTAGGATGACCTTAGGGCCAAATTAGTCCTTGGAATATTGTGAGGAAAGGTTCCAACTTAATTATAAAAGGGATAATTGTACCCTTGACCCTAAGTCACCGAAGCTTTCACTCCACCCAGGTATTAGGAAATATGTAATGGAGACCCTTAATATGCTATTTGGTGGAGATATTTACCAGCTAACCTATGAATACATCAATATAGTATTCAAGAATCATTCTAGGGTTGCAAGGAAGAGGGGTAGGTCCAATCAAGGCTTGTTCAACTCTCCTCCCTCCACCTCAAGCATCAAACATAAGATAGGGAGCATGCTAACAGACTTTAAGAGTGAGATGTTGAAATTTTTTTCCTTATAGATGGATACTATTCAGATTAAAAGGAAGAAAAATGAGGAAGAAAGGGCACTAGCTATATTTTTCCCTAGATTCACCAAGAGGCACCCCAAAAATTATTGTCCATCGAATGCCATAGGGGTATGCTCTATTGGTGAGGAGAACCATTCAAAAGACAAATGTCCCTCTCTTCTAGGCCTATAGGATGTATACTAAGGGGTGAATAATGGCTTTGAGTAGTTTTTCTTCATCAATTAAAGGAGGCCACAAGGCCCTCGGCCATACTAGAAATGTATGTAGGGTGCATATTATCCTTCTTTCAATCCAAATCAGAATGTACCCTTCGAGCCTTGGTATCCTCCAACACCCTCATCTTGGTCCATGCCTTCTTCTTGGTCCTATCCTCCTCAGTATCCCCAAAACCTATCAATCCACCCTTCCAACAATGCCAATCTCAACCTCCTCAATGGGGAAACCCTTCACGAGGATGGAGGCCTTTGGAAGCCCAACCTCCAGCCTTGTTTCCTCCTCCTCCATCTCAAACAAAACCACCCCACAATAACCCACCTAAGCAACCTCATATTATTTCGCATCCCAATCCAAACCCAAACAACAAGTAGGCCCAAGACGTCTATAAGGGCAAAACATGTTATCCTTCTTATGTTGTGGAGATAAGATATCAAACTTAGGTCTGGGAAGGTACTTCAAAATTATTTCCCACCTTCTCCACCTAAATATATTGAAGAAAAGAAGGAAGACAACACCCCACAAGCCAATATACCTCCCCATCCTGAAAGGTTGGTCCAACCTAAATAAAACACCCCAAAATAAGTTGAACTTCTGGGAGAATTGAAGAACTTGTGTGTTAAGATACCCATTCTAGAGGCCATGAAATATGTCCCCATTTACAATAAGCTTATCATGGTAGAGTGTTTCAAGAGGCCTGGAAGAAGAAAAAGAGATGCCCCCACTATCAATTTTGTTAGGTAGTTGTTTGATCTAATGTTTGGGAGGGTTATCTCCCACAATTACTTGGATCCTAGTAGCCTAGTAGTGGATGTGCACATTAACAATATGGTAGTCCCCAATACCCTTGTTGACCTTGGGGCTACAATCAATGTCATGACCAAGGAAACCATGTTGAAGCTCAACCTCCAAGGAGCCCTAATAAATACCACTCTAGTTTTGTAGCTTTTAGATAAATCCATAGTAGCCAACGATGGAGTTATTGAGGATGCGATGGTCTCCATCGATTCCTTAGAATATACCATAGATTTTCTTTTCCTCTAATGCAGAAAAAAGTTTAATGGGTATCAAGTCATTCTAGGGAGACCTTGGTTAGACACTACTAATGGTTAAATTAGTTGCAGGGATGTAAACATGCCCATTAAAAATGGGCATCTCATAAAGCAACTTGTATTATATCCTCCTGCTCAACCCTCTGTTGAACATGATTTACCTTAGTGGGTAGAGGAAGAGGATATAATACATGCTCAACAAAGGATAGTTCAATTTTTTAACCCATTTTTAAGGGATATTCGAAAAATTAAAGAGGAAATAAATTTTCCCATTTCAACTGCCATTTTCCATGCATCGTGACTATGCCAAATTGTTGCCTCATTAGTGACTTCCACTTGGCCAAGTTTGACCAGAACTTTGACCAGTTATAACTTGAGCATATGAACTCAGATTTGAGTGTTGTTTGCATAGTTGGAATGAGGGCAACAAGCACTACAATATGGTCCCAGTTTCACTACAATACGATGAATTTCATTTTTGAGCTATTTTCAAGGCCACTTCTATTTCTGGATCCTCCCAGATCATTCCTCTCCACTGAGGAGATTTTGGTTGTCCAAAGGTATGCACACATCCTTCACACTACCTGCGTCCTTGTCAAGCCACACTTTCATCCTCTGAATTCCATGCAAATATGGTACATTCTTTCCAATCACATACAAATCCACACGAATCAAACAACCCCATACTTGCCAAGAGTTCATAATACCCACACTTTGGTCAAGTTTAAATCATAATAGAAACCAATACCCCATATATCAACAAAAGGCCAAAAAAATCATCGTTTCTTTAATAAGAGATGGAAAACACATCAACACTTTTATAATTATTCGCAACACATGATTTACAAAATGCAGCAATGACAAGCTACTATATCTAGTAAAACCATATCTTAATCAAAAAAGTGAAGGGGTCATCATCCTGGAGTTGATTCACTTGATGACCAAATTTTCCTGCTGGTTTCTTTAGATGTGCTTTCTGGAGCATCTGACACATGGCTTTTTGGTGTCTAGCCTTGTTGCAGTGACTACAATGATTATTTCTCATTGAAACTTTCTGGATCATCTTGGAACACTTATTCCTAGTGCGCTTCTAATGAGTTCTTGTGGAATCCTCACTATCATAGGAATGTGATGAAGTTCTCTCATCATCTATTTTTGGTTGGTCGCTAGATGTATTAGAGCATTCCCCAACCTATTTTTTGACATATCAAAGTCATGCATAATGAGGCAATTCCTCCACTTTGATGGGGTTCACAATGCCTTGGCCATTAATGTCGAGGCCCTTTCCTTGACACCCCATTTTCCCAAATTTTGATCCAATTCTTGTAGTATGTTTCTCAAAAGCAACGAAATCATCATCATAAAATGTACATGAATGTTATGAACATAAAATTGTATGAAATAAAATAAACATAAATAAATATAAATAATGAATAATCAAAATAAGGATTATTCAAATAATCATTAGTTAACTGAAAAGGCATGTCTAAAAGACATGCCCAATCTTGAAAGGATGCCTGCCTAGGTATATATGTGCGTCCTCATTGTAACATTCATCACTTGTACATTTTTATATATAATAAATTATTATTACAAATACCTTTGTGTATTTTTACATTAAAAGGCATCAAGCCATAAGTTTTGTTGCTTCAATGGTATTAGAGCTATGTGAGACCTTGACCATTATCATCCGCACAATATAATGATACGAGTCTTTGAACATTATTCACCACAAAATATGCCATTATGTTTACATCTTGAATTCATGGAGCAGTTTAGTAAAATTCAAGAAGCATTTCGGCGTTTAGAAAAGTCATGTACAGAAGCTACAACATGTTTTAGAAAATAAATGCGGAAATCGATAATAAGGAAGATGATAACGATGGTGGATTGAAACAAGGTGATTATTATAATGTTGAAGATGAAGATGTTGTAGAAAATGTTCAAGATGATGATTCTGATGAAGTTGATGTAGATCAGGATGATGATTTCAATGAAGATGGTCTTGATATGGATGATAATGATATACATCAAGATGTTGGTCCAAATGAAGATGATGTGGATGAGGATTATCTTGAGAAACAAGGAGATGTACAATATCATAACAATGAAGAAGATGTTTTCAATGAAAAACTACCATTTGTGGCTCTGGAGAAAGAGAAGGTTGTTGTAGATATTAACAATGAAAGGATGTTAGATTTATCCTTGTTGAAAGAAGATGTCAATGAAAAACTGCCATTGGTGGCTCTTGAGAAAAAGAAAGTTGCTGGAGATACTAAGAATGAAAAGTGATTAGATTTACCCTAGCCAAAGGAAGATGATGTTGTCAATGAAAAATGATCATTGGTGCTTCCGGTGTCTCTAGAGAAAAATTAGGATTTTGAATATGTAGAGAATGTAAATTC
The DNA here is from genome assembly GCA_000404065.3 of Pinus taeda. NCBI lineage: Eukaryota > Viridiplantae > Streptophyta > Pinopsida > Pinales > Pinaceae > Pinus > Pinus taeda. The sequence goes on from APFE031292285.1 coordinate 126,236, forward strand.
CTTCAAGAAAACTACCATGGCTTGGGCTCAAAATAATGTTCAACTAAGTTCGAAATTGATTAGGGATGTGCTCAAGATGGATGAAAAATCAGCCAATGCTTTATCTATGATTGAAAACATGGAGTTAAAAGTAGATTCTTGGTTGAACGAAAAGGGAAAATTTAGAATTACACAAGACGTGAGAAGGGGCAAGGATTCTTATGCCAATCTGTCAATTGGGAATTCGAATTATTTTTTAGTAGTTCATAATGAGAAGAAGAATTCAAAACTAGAGGCTAGACATCTTGAAAAAGATAGAGAAACTTAATTGTAAAGTAGTGGAACAAAGGTCAGGAAATGTGTACACTGCGAATGGTGCAACTCTTGTGCGGGATGAAAAGGGTCTATTTGATGTTTCAAAAGACATTTTTACGTAGGTGTAAGAAATTGGAGCAACTAAAATTATGAGAAATGTTTCACAAAAAGTAAAGGAGGATTTGGAAGGTCATCCTATTCAAGTGACTGTGGAAGGCTTGACACTCATGCGATGAAGTCCAAAAAAATACCATGTTTTATATGTTCGAGTTGAGGAAGTTGGCAGAGGTGAATGTTGGTGATGTGCTTGTCAAGTCATAATTGATGCTTTTGTAGAAGTAAGGCTTATGTTGGAGAAGGATTTTAGGAGCCCTTTGAAGTTACATGCAATGGTGATAAACACCGGTCGTAGAAAAATGATAAAGTTCCAAAGAAATACAGGGAATGTTTCCTTTGATGCTCGTCCTATGTTAGAGTGTTATGGTAAAAAAGATTGGGGCAAATATGTGATTTCTGAAGCCCATTTGTCTCAAAAATTTTTGTATGATGAAATGGGTACTATCAGTATTATGCATCCATGCCATTTCCAGAAATTGTTAGGGAATATTTTGTGGAAATTGTTGAGGAAACTTCAAAGGAGAAATATGAGGCAACCATAATTGTTGAGGTGACCTATGAGGAAGCTACTACCGAGGGGACAATTGAGGAAAGTGCTGCAGAGGAAACTACTGCAATAGAACATAGTCAATTAGAGGAATTCATTGTAAAAGATGAAACCCTAGTGCAGAGAGCACAACGTGACATTCTAGGTCAGTGTTGCAAGGACCCTCCATGTGTCTTTAACAATTGTCAGAAGAATCTTAAGAAGTAAACTTACTTAAAAGAAGATATCAATGTGATGATGATTAGTGAACATTTGAGTGTTGGTGTAATCATACATGTTGACACTGATGGTTGTCAGGTTTTGAAAAGAGATCCACAGAGATCAACAATTGTCACAGTTAAGCTACAAGACATTAGAAAGGAAATGTTTGATAGACATTTTAAAGCTCAGGATTAATACATGAGTATAGTCACTCTAAAAAATGTTATGAGAATTATTGAAATCCCATTATCTTGTCCGCTATCCCAGACACCATCTATCTGTCTTCCCATACCTGGTAGTCGAGCACTGTCACATATAGCAGTCAACGATCTGTTGCCCCCATCATGCCTATTAGTCTATGCAATCCACTCCACTTTTCTGTCTATGCATTCCACTCTATCAATGTAAATGTAAAAATTTGTGTCTTATTTGTTCTTGTAGATACAAGAAGGACGAGTCCTGACGTATCAATTTGATGGTGTGGGTTTCAACCTTTAGAACAGGTGCCTGAGAATCATGATTTTTGAAGAGCAGGACCCATATATTTAATATTGTATATATTTAAAATTCAGAGATAGTTTCTAATGGTTGAATAGAGATTAGCTAAATGCCCACGATTGACACAAACATGTCTTTTGATGGGGACCGAGTCACATTTATGTTGTTGAGGGGAGTCCTGTATTACTCCTCTGCATTGGTTGAACCATATTAAACCATATATTAAATAAAATATATGAAATTGAATAATTATATCATATAGTTATATATAAAAAAGCTTAGGGCTATTAAATTAAATTCTTATATATATATATATATATATATATATATATATATATATTTTATATATATATATAATATATTTTTAAAATAAAAACAAAAAAATCGATAACCCCAATTAATTCTAGACGTGTACCAGCGAATTATACAGGGGGTACCAATGACGTTGAGTTACATATATCAAAATGAAAAAGTGAAAACTGAAGAAAATTTTCAACGATAAGATTGAGGGAAATACTTTGAGGAGGAAGAAATATTGTTAATGTAATTATATATTATATATATATATATATATATATAATATATCTATTAGTACCTATATGATGATTTGATACCTTGGGACCATGGGTTGAAACTGCCTATTGCAGAGTGCTTACAGTGCACCCATTCTTCGGTCAATCCAAAGCCCCGTGGGCAAGGAAGGGGCAATGTTACAAACATTAAATTGTATGAAATAAAATAAACATAAATAAATATAAATAATGAATAATCAAAATAACGATTATTCAAATAGTCATTAGTTAACTAAAAATGCATGTCTAAAAGACAAGCCCACTCATGAAAGGACACATACCTAGGCATATATGTGGGTCCTCATTGTAACATTAATCACTTGTACATTTTTATATATAATAAATTATTATTACAAATACCTTTTTGTATTTTTACATTAAAAGTCAACAAGCCATAAGTTTTGTTGCTTTAATGAAATTGAAGAATCACCTTTTACCTCAGGTTTGTTATGTTGCAACTTTTTCAAGGCATCGTCCTTGGCTTGTAACTAATGTTGCAACCTTTATTTGTCCTTCTCTGCTTCTTGTAGGAGTCTCCTTAGTTCAACATTCTCCATTTGAATGCTTTGGTTGATTTCTTTGAGTTCTTAGAGCCATGCCATGTTTGGTACCCTTTTCATATTTGGTACAACATTTTCTAAAATCTGTGTCTCATCACCCAAATCGGAACCCAAGTTGATGGGTCCATCTTCTACAATCCCAAGAGCTACAATATCAATTTTGTCACCTAAGTATGATCCTAGGTCAATTGTTTCAACACTTGCAAATCCCATAGTTGTGAGCTTCTCATCATCCTTTGATTTAGATTCTTGGTCTTGTTCCATAGTTGCAACTGTCTTCTACTTCTCTTTTCTATCGTTCCTCTTAGGTCTCAATTCCAAATGCAGTTCCCAACAATTCTCCTCACCATGCCCTTCTTTCTCACAATGAGTACAAGAGGGCCTTGCTTCTCTTCTCTTAGTTGTTGCTTCCTTCTTTGGGTAGTCATCTTGCTCATACTTCTCCCTACTTTCAATTTGTACAACCTTCACACTAGCTTCATCAAGAGTCTTAGGTTAAAATAATAATAATGAATGACACAAATAACTATGAAAAGAGCCAATATATTTCATCATTGTCTCAAAAGTTTCTAGTGGAACATTCAATGCTAGTGCTTATTTTCTAAACTCCTCTGTAAAATTCTGAATAGTTTGACCTTTTTTTTGTTTCGACTGTTTCCATTCCATTATGGCCTTCTACCTTTAACCCATTGTTCTGTCTGTAACCAAATGGGTAAAATTTTCCTCTCAAAGAAGAAATGAACTCAGACCAAGATGAAATAAGTTTACTACTCTTACCACCTTGCTACAACTTTCCTTCCCACCAGATGAAAGTAGTGCCACTCAATCGAAGGGATGCTAGCTAGATCTCAACTTCATCTTGTTTGATTTTTTGTATGCAGAAATACACCTCAACCTGTATTATCCAATTATCTATCTATTATGCATTATATTCTCCATTAAATACAGGTAAATCAATTTTACATCCAACTTGAAAAAGGGATCTTTAAATGCATTCCTCTAATTCCGGTTAGAATGATGAGAAGAGGAAGAAGATGAAATTTCACTAGAGGATGAAGAGGGAGGAGGCTCTTCTACTCCACCTTCATAATTTACCAAGGCATGACCATTTGGTTCCTTCTTCTCAGGCTTGATTGTGTTCTCATATTCTTCAAACATCTTGTCAAATTTTTCTGCCATGGTGAAGAAGATCTTGTGATAATTTCTCTCTTCCTGCAATAATGATTCCTCATCTGCCATGTTTCGTCTTTGTGGTGCACCCTCACTTCAGGGCCAAAGGATTTTAGTTTTCCTTCACCTCTTTGGAGCTTATTCCTAGCTATCATTCACTCATACAACTCACATCAAGAAGACCTACTTTGATACGAAACTTGATCTAGATCTTTTAACTTCAAGGATCCATATAGAATTCATATTAAAGAGAATACTAACCAAGTAACTTAACATATGAAAAAGAAGTGGAAATCGTAAAGCAACCATGAGATCAAAGGCACACAAACAATTTGATTACGGAGTTCACTGAATGTGGGCTATGTCTTTGGGCCTTGTTCAATGTGGAGAGGCCTTCTTTCATTAAGTGGTAGTAAAGAAATGAGTTACAAGCAAATTTACAAAAATTACCCTTATACCTCCAATTCGGATGATGGCTTGAAAATGGAGACCTTGACTGGAGAAATGGACTACACAGTTAGATTCCACATGTGAAAATGTACAAAATCAACTATACACTTGTCAAATTATGAAAGGGCACCTTTGACCCTCTAAAGGAATTTTTTCAACATCTTGGAGATTCCCTTGCTCATGGTTCCTCTCCTATGGCTGCACCTGGTTTCATTGTATGTCGCTCCTGGATTCATCATATGCCCTTTTCCAGTGTCCTTCCAAATGACAAATGAAATTTTAAATAATGCTCAGCGGCAGAGCCACCAATGTGGGGTTGTTGGCCCCTTGGCAACGGTGGTGCATAGCTCAGGGTTGGTTTTGGTTTCGTATCCCGTTGCATATCATAATCGTTGTTTAATATATAATGTTGTTTTGTTTTAATATATGGTATGGTTGGGGTTTACATTTGATGTAGTTTCAGAAGTTAATATATGTGGTTCTAATGGGGTTGGGCGAGTCTACTGGTGGTGACTTGACTACCCTCTTTTAAATATATTTGTTATATATATGTCATTGGTCATGGACCATTGGGGGCTGGAGGGGTTGGCAGCTCGCCACCCCAACTTATATATATATTTTTTATTTTTTGATATAGATAGTTGAAATTTTTCCAACGATTTTTAAGGGATATTAGATAAATTAAAGAGGCGAAAAATTCACCCATTCCGACCGCCATTTTCCATACACCATGAATTTTCCAAATTGTTGCCTCATTAGTGACTTTCACTTGGCCAAGTTTGACCAAAACTTTAACCAGCTATAGCTTGAGCATATGAACTCATATTTGAGTGTTATTTGCATCATTTGAATAAGCACGAATAGAACTATGATCTCGTCCTAGTTTCACTTCCATTTGATGAATTTCATTTTTGAGCTATTTTCAACACCACATCTATTTATGGATCCTCCCAGATCATTTCTCCCCATTAAGGAGATTTTGGTCCTCCAAAATCATGCACACTGCCTGTGTCCTTATCAAGGCACACTTTCATCATCTTCATTCCATGCAAATATCATACATTCTTTGCAATCACATACAAATCCACACAACTCAAACAACCCCATGCTTGCCAAGAGTTTATAACACACACTCTTTGGTCAAGTTTACATCATAATAGAAACCAATACCCCAACTATCAACAAAAGTACAAAAACATCATCATTTCTTTAATAAGTGATGGAAAACACACTATCACTTTTACAATTATTCGCAACACATGATTTACAAAATGTTGCCATGACAAGCTACCATATCTAGTAAAACCATCTCTTACTCAACACAATGGAGGGGTCATCATCTTGAAGTTGATTCTCTTGATGATAAAATTTACCACTAGTTTCTTTAGAGGTTCTTTTCGGAGCATCTGATACATGTCTCTTTGGTGTCACCCTCATTACAGTGACTACAATAATTTTTTCTTGTCCAGAATTTCTGGATCGACTTGGAATGCTTATTCCTAGTGCACTTCTGATGAGTGCTTGTAGAATCCTCACTATCACTGTATTTTGATGAATTTATCTCATCATCTGTTGTTGGTTGACTTGGAGCATTCCCCAACCTCTTTTCTGACATATCCAAGTCTTGCATAATGAGGAAATTCCTCCACTTTGATGGGGTTCACAATACCTTGGCCATTAATGTTGAGGCCCTTTCCTTGACACTTCATTTTCTTCAACAATTTTGATCCAATTCTTGTAGTATGTTTCTCAAAAGCAACAAAATCATCATCATAAAATGTACATGAAATTGAAGAATCACTTTTTACCTTAGGCTTATTATTCTGCAACATTTCCAAGGCCTCCTTCTTGGGTTTTAACTAATGTTGCAACCTTGATTTCTCCTTCTTTGCTTCTTGTAGGAGTCTCCTTAGTTCAACATTATATTCCTGAATTCTTTGATTGATTTCTTTGAGTTCTTGGATCCATGCTGCATTTGGTTCTCTTTTTATTTTTAGTGCAACATATACTGAAATATTTTTCCATCACCCGAATAAGAACCCAAGTTGATGGGTCCATCTGCTATAATTCCAAGAGTTTCAATCTTCATTTTGTCGCCTGAGTCTAATCTCAGGTTAATTGGGTCAACACCTACAAATCCAACAACTGTGGTCTTCTCATCATCCTCTGATTCAAATTTGTGGTCTTGTTGCACAGTTGAAACTGTCTTATGCTTCTCTTTTATGTCATTTCTCTTAGGTCTCAAATCTGGATGCAGTTCCCAACAATTCTCCTCATCATGCCCTTCTTTCTCACAATGGGTACAAGAGGGCCTTGCTTCTCTCTCTTAGTTGCTTCTGCCTTCTTCAGGTGCTCATCTTGATCATACTTCCCCCTTCACAACAGCTTCATAAAGAGTCTTAGGTTCAAATAATAATAATGAATGACACAAATAAGTATGCAAAGAGACAATATATTTCATTAATGTCTCAGAAATTTCTAGTGGAACATTCAATGCTAGTGCTTGTTTTCTAAACTCTATAAAATTATGAATAATTTGACCTTTGTTTTTTTTCAAATTTTGTCATTCCATCTTGACCTCCTATTTGTAACCCAATGAGTAAAATTTTCCTCTTAAAGCATAAATGAACTTAGAACAAGATGAAAGAAGTTTACGACTACTCTTACCACCTTGCTACAACTTGCCTTCCAAACAGACGAGCGTGGTGCCACTCAATCGAAGGGATGCTAGCTCGATCTTGGCTTCATCATGTTTGATTTTTTGTAGGTTGAGATACACTTCAACCTATATTATTTAGTTATATATCTCTTTTGAATTAGATTCTCCACTAAATACAAGTAAATCAATTTGGCATCTAGCTTGAAAAAGGGATTTTTAGATGCATTCCTCTGATTCTTGTTAGAATGATGAGAAGAGGAAGAAGAATAACTTTCACTAGAGGACGGAGAGGGAGGAGGCTCTTCTCATCCACCTTCATGTTTTACCAAGGCATGATCATTAGTTTCCTTCTTCTCAGGCTTGATTGCCTTCTCATATTCTGCAAAAAACTTGTCAACTTTCTTTGCCATGGTGAAGAAGATCTTGTGATAATTTCTCTCTTCCTCCAATCGAGCTTCCTCATCTACCATGTTTCGTCTTCATGGTGCACACCCTACTTTGGGATCAAAGGATTTAAGTTTTCCTTCACCTCTTTGGACCTTTTTCCTAGTTAGCATTCACTCGTGCAACTAGCATCAAGAAGACCTGCTCTAATACCAAGCTTGATCTAGATCCTTTAACTTCAAGGATGCATATAAAATTGCATATAAAAGAGCATATTAACCAAGTAACTTAACACATTAAGAGGAAGTAGAAATCATAAATAAACCATGAGATGAAAGACACACAAATGATTTGATTACGAATTTCACTCAATTTTATCTACGTCTCCAGGTCTTGCTCAAAGTGGGGAGGCCTTGTTTCATTAAGTGGCAACAAAGAAATGAGTTACTAGAAACTTTAAAAAAATGACACTTATACCTACGATTCGGATGATGGCTTGAAAATGGAGACCTTGGCTAGAGAAACATATCGCACAGTCAGATTCTTGGCACGAAAACATGCAAAATCGACTATAAACTTATCAAATTCTGACACTAGCACCTTTGACCCTCTAAAGGAATCTTTTTAGCATCTTGGAGATTTCCTTTCTCATGTTTTCGCTCCTCATGTCACTCCTAGTTTTGTCTTCTTCCCTTCAAATTTCTTGTTCCTAATGGAAAATGAAAGTTTAAATAATGCTCAGTGATAGAACCACCAATTTCGGGTCATTGGCCCATTGGTGGCAGTGGTGTGTAGCTCGAGGTTGGTTTTGGTTTCAAATCCTGTTGCATATCATAATTGTTGTTTAATACATAATGTTGTTTTTTTTTAAATGGTATGGTTGGTGGTTACATATATTGCGGTTTTGTCGGTTAATACATGTGGTTTCACCGGGGTTGGGTGCGTCTGTTGGGGGTGGCCCACCTATCCTTTTTAAAATATATTTGTTATATATATGTCATTGGTGAAGGACCATTGGGGTGGGACAGGGGTGGCAATCCACCACCCCAACTTATATATATGTTTTTTTATTTTTTGACATAGATAGTTGAAATTTTTCTACCAGTTTTTAAGGGATATTAGACAAATTAGAGAGGTGACAAATTTGTTCGTTCTGGCCACTGTTTTCTATGCACCACGACTCTGTCAAATTTTTGTCTCGTTAGTGGTTGCAACTTGGCAAATTTTAACCAAAAATTTGACCAGATATAACCTGAGCATTTGAACTCTGATTTTAGTGTTGTTCACACAGTTGGAATCAGGGTGAAGAGAAATATGATTTGGTCCCAGTTTCACTTCCATTTGATGACTTTGATTTTTGAGGTATTTTCAAGACCATTTCTATTTATGGATCCTCCCGAATCATTTGTATACTATAGGAAACTCGAACTAGAATCTTCATTATATAAATTTCAAATGCTTTGAAACAAATATAGTTTGTATGCCATATATTTTCTCGGATTACCTTCAGACTCCTTCGATGCATCAATACAACAAACTTCAGACTTTGGTCACTTTATTGAGAGCCTCCAAATTTATTCACAGAGATAATTTGGATCTAAATTGGTTGTTGTTGATTTTCTTGTATCAGAGACTTATTCTTCCTTATATTTAATTTCTCTTCAACTTCCTTCAATCACATCTTTGATACCATGTTGAAATTCAAGAGCAATAGGTAATTTCTTATCATGGTAATTACTTGTGATTGTTTATGTATATTTTTTTCCATTTACTTCTTACTCCATTGATTATATTATCAAGAAATTACAAAAAAGCAATACAAAAAGACAAAAGGCACTCGATATTAGGCTCCAAGCTAGGGGAAAACCCACAAGGGGAAAACCTGTCAATCCTTTCCTTATAGTTTCATCATCAACAAGAAAAATCCAAGTCAAATTTAACTAGTGATACAATCGTCAAGTTAGCCCTTCAAATTCTGTTATGATTAGTCCATGAGATAGTCCTTCAATTAGCCATAAATATATCCTTAAAATCCTCTAAAACTTACATAATTTTGTATCTATGAAACGCCCATCAATGCAGAGAACTCGCTAGGAAAACTTTTAGGGGCTAATATTCGCAGGTGGGCTAATTTTTCATGCTTTTTGCAAACAAAAGATTCACCAATTTACCTTTTTTCCAAACGTGATTTGCCCAAATTTTATGGTATACAATTATTTTAACTCAGAAATTGCCAAAAAAATATAGACACTATATGTAAAATCATTAGAAATTTTAGTATTTTAAGAAATATATCACTAAACATATTAAAGTTTTCATATTAAGGACTAGTAGTATTCCCCAATATTTCTAAACTTTCATATAAATTTCCATCCTTCAAATTTTCCCTCAACTCACACCATTGATATATATATCATTGGAACTTGCATCACTAAGAGAGATACAAGGAACTCACATCACAGAGGTTAGATGCCACAAGAACGTACATCACTAAGATGTATGTCACCACATAAATTTATATAGCTTTGGTCTTCCTATAACTCTTATAATAAACGAAGACAATGTACCACTAGAAACTCGTATCATCACAGATATAGTGTTACTTCTATAGCTCACATACTCTAGGAATCATTTTATTCTTGTAGTTCGTCCTTACAATAGAAAAAATAGTGTCTTATCAAGCTCGTGTACCATAGAAACATATATCTCAGATATTCGAAAATATTCTACCACAAAAGTGGACGTAAATTACTTTCCAAAATGTGGAGCATGGGACTTGCCAATAGAGACACATCCTATGGGATAGCAGACTTATCCATTTGGAGGGCTGACATGGAAACTTGGAAAAACACATGACGCTTTACAAAATTCAATTTTTCTTCTTTTTATAGGGTCACAAAGAACATGCCAAGTTGAATTTTTATTTTGATAAAAAATAAACCATGAACAACATGCTTCATAATAAATAATAATAATAATAATAACTTTTGTCTTTTTACATGAAATACAAGTACAATAATTATGAAGACCGAACCTAGTTGTAATTTCAACATTATGAACATTTATGATTATTCCTGTCTCTTTCTAAAATAGAGAAAGGGCTTCTTTAATGGCTTCCAAGTCTTGTCTCGAACCATTGCAAAAAATTACGATATCATCCACAAAAGAAAGTGAGCGATAAAGAGATTTTCTGCCATGTCAATTCCTTAAAGGTCACCCTGACGCTTAGTATCCAAACACAATCTACTCAACCCTTCAACTGCTAACAACAACAAGAGAGGAGATAGATGGAAACCCTACCTTAGTCCTCTGTGGGCATGAAAAATAGGGGATGCTTAGCCATTAATCAAAATAACAAATGAGACATTAATCATACAACCCATGACCCAGTTAATAAAAGGGATATCACATCCTAGGTGAGTAAGAATCATTCACATATAATCCAACTGACTCTGTCATAGGCTTTTGAAAAGTGATTTTTTGCAACAATCCCTTTCAACTTTCATATTTTTATGCTTTTCATACCTTCTTGTGCTACCCCAATAGCTTTGTGGATCTGGAAATCCTCAAGAAAACCAAATAGTTCTTTAGATACATTCTTGGATAACACAGGTCACAAGCATATGGTTATGACCTTGGCAATGATTTTGTAAATACAATTGAACAGAGAAATAGGCTTGTAATCATCAAAATATTGGGATCTTCCACCTTCGAGATAAGAGCTATAAAGGTTGAACTGAATGGATCATAAATTATCCCATTTTAGTGAGATATATATATATATATATATATAATATATATATATATATATATTATATATATATATATATATATATATATATATATTATAAAATTGGTTAAAGAAAGTTATATATTCTAATTTACTTTGTAAAGAAATGATATATTTTTTTTAATAATATGAATTATAGTTTTTTCAGAGATTTGTTTCCACTATTACACTGGATATGAATATTTCATAAATGTCTTAAACAAGCCAATTACAACATGTATCCAAATAAGTGAATCAATACAAATTGAGAAAAAAATATTCACATAGTTGATAACTAATGATAAGACACACATAGCTACCACTGAATACTTTCCAAAGGCCAACCTTGAGGACTAATCAAATTGTACCAGTGATAATGAATTTAATATAGTCTCTTGTGCTTTTCTAAAACAATCATCAATTATAATATTAGTTAGATGTTGTCAAAGTGTGCATGTGTGTGAGAGGAAAGGTCACTTGCATAATATGGGAACACTTAAGACAAATATTTGGGGAAAAGTTCGTGAATGCAAAATTTTCTTTGAAATTATAGTTCTTTAAAAACAAAATGCATAATAGGGTATGTTGGGACTCAGAAATGTCATATTTTCATCCACCTTTTTCTTCACTATTCCTTACATCTCATCGTCCCATTAACCTTTTATCATACCATTTTCATTTGGGTTTCACCTTTTTATTTTCCATTTTATTCATTTTTGTATTACAAGTGAATTTATGATTAATTATTAGA
>APFE031292285.1:138666-149607 GCA_000404065.3 Pinus taeda
CCTAAGGAGAAAATCATGGAGGATTTGGTTGGCATATCTTATCCAATTCTTAAGGAGAAAATCATGGAGGATTTGGTTGGCATATCTTATCCAAGATATGTGAGAGATTTATGGAAGATTCAAAGGGATCATATTTTGTAATAATGGGAAAGTAGTTAAAAATGCTTGAGAGATTTGTGGGATCATATTTTGTAATAATGGGAAAGTAGTTAAAAATTCTTGAGAGATTTGTGGGATCATATTTGTAATAATGGGAAAGTAGAGAGATTATCGGATGATCATTATGAGTTTGTTACTCATCCCATTGTATAAATAGGTGTACAATCTCCTCCATTTGTAATCTGGAAGTTTTTGTAATCTTAGAATTTTGGAGATTTTGAAATAAAGGATCATACTTCAATTTTGATTCTACATCTGAGTCTCCATTGAAGTGGTGTGCTAGTGGAGTTATGGAGGGCCCCCATGGCCTCACTTGCATGCTTATTTGTTTATAATTTACTTTATGTTTTTGTTTGATTTCAGCTTTCAAGTTTTATTAAATGTTCTAATATTGGAAGTCTTATTTGAAGGTGTTCTTGTAAGAGAACCATAAGATCTCGTACAATTATTAGATCTAGGTTTATTTCATTGAAAGAGATCTTAATGAATATGTTCCTGTAAGGGGACTTTAAGATATTGGACAAATTAGGAGTCCTTCTAGATCTATATATTTTAGATAAGCACTTCTAAGTTTACCTTTCTGGGTTGACATTAAATTAAACTCTAATTTGCATCTGCATTTTAGACCCAACATTTTGGCGCCGTTGCTGGGGAAGTGCAGCTAGAAGGATTTAGTAATTATTTCATGCATTTGTTTTTATGGACTAATTTGTGGAACTTGGTGACAGCAGGTTCGTAAAGGAGTTCAAAGTTTGGAGCATTTTTATTTCGCACATAGTTATTTTAAATTAAGCTTTTATATTAAACCCCCCATTTCTCACTAATCCATCTATGGATGAGGGCTTTGACAATGTTGAACAGGTACTTCTTGGAGAGCAAGGACAATAACCTTGAGCCAACTCTAAGACAGGATTTTCACATACTTGCAAAACATAATGTAAAATTTTTAAATCTTGATGTGAGCATGTTCGAATTTTTAGTCCGTAGATGGCTTCACTAGAAGCATGCTTTTACTTAGAAAGTCAAACATCTTTTAAGTTAATGTAGAATAGATTAGAAAAATAAAAATGAGATCTCATTAGAATTCATTAGAAGTCATTATCATTAGAAGCTTTTAGTTTTGTTTTCAAAAAAATAAATCATCATGAATAAATTCAGTGGCACATCTTTGCATTTCTATGTCTTGTTTCTGTATCATGGGTGAGCCAGGAGCCTGATTATTGGAAAGCCTTGTCTTCCGAGAGTCTAAACGCCCCCGTGACATTGCAAAAAGAGTGTAGATAATGCAAGGTTTTGTTGCAGATCTTAATTGTGTTTTATCCATCCATGCTAACCTGCATAAATAAAAAAAATCAAGAGATTAGTATGCTCTCTTCCCACGCTTCGTGTGATTTGGAAGATTAGAAAATCTATTGATTTATTTCAAATAAAAATACACTTGCTGGAGAACTAATCTGCAATGCGACAATAAAGAATTTTGTGAGTAAGTGAAAGATCATCTTAAAATTTCAATAATGAGCTCACCCTCATAATCAATCTCTCCATCCTCAAGATCTGATTCATCTTTGGAATCAAGGGCCATGACAACACATTCATTGTGCTTTTCTACTTCTCCACATTACAAATTTCTGCTATTCCCATCATGACCATCTTCGCTAACCGTCTCACCATCATTATCATTGACAAGCCCTTCAACTTTATGGTTACCTTGACTACTGCATCTTTCAGAATGACCCATGATAAACATGGGATTCACAGACATATAGCCACAACAGCACCAACAAGGATACCTAGTGATGTATTTCTTCGCCTCCATAACATCAAATCAGCCACGATTCCTCCTCTGAGAATTTCATGAACGCTCTTTTGTCTGTTGAAGAGCCGAGATGGGTTCTTTTCATCAGTGGGCAATGTGGAGGTTGCCATCTTACCATTGGCAGAATTTTCTGACATTATCTTACAGATCTGAGTTGTTTCCTTTGTCTGGATCAAAATGGTAGAGAAGACAAGTTGAACCGGATAGCTTGACAGTAAGATCTCTCACTAAAATTACTTGGTTTATACTTCAACTGGGAACGAATTGTGGTTGTGGATCGCTCGAATATTAGTATTAGTTTATCCTTAGAAATGTTCGATATTACTTTTTAATAGAATTTGTTTTTTTGTTGGTTTCTTTATTAAAAAAAAAATGATTTTTTAATTTTTTTAAAAAAAAAAATTGAATTTCATTCTTTTGTTTTAAAAAAATTAAAATTATAATATAATAATAATAATAAATAATATTTTTTTTCATAAAATTCATGCAGGTCTGAAAATAAAAAAATGGAACACTTGGAAACAAATTTTGAGGATCGATTTATCAAACATTTGGAGGATTCTATAAATGATGATTATCTTGTTTCAATAGCTTCAAGTTGGTTTTAAATATTCATGTTGAATGCTTTTATATCACATACTAATATGCATAACACAACAGATCATTCTAATGCCAATCTTTTTGCTGAGCATATTTCATCTGACACAAATAGGGAGTATTACTTTTCATGGTTATTTTAAGAATGGATTGATTTTAATATCATGATTAAGTCAATTTCAACACTTTGTTTGTCCTTAATCTATTTTATTTGGTACGAAATTTTTGTGTAAGAATCATGAAGGAATTGGCCATTTCTTCTTGAACACACTTATGTTTTCTTTGTACTAAGTTTTTTTACAGGTTACATGATAATCAAGTGATCATAAGGAGATTACATTGTGATGACAATTGGTCTTCCAAAGACTACAATTCATGAAAAATCTAAAAACAAATCCAACCCCACAACCACTACCTTGCACCTCCCTTTTTGACGCAGATTTTGAATTCCACCAATTGTAAATCCATAAAGCATGACATTTCAATATCCATTTTTCATAGCAAGAGTTCATCTTCATACACCATTCATTTCCTTACATTCATTTTTAGACGCTCGAAGTCATTCCATTTCCATGATTACATTGCCTTGTTTTCCTCGCCATGCTGATCCACACTGCTTATTTGTGAGTTCTTTCCATTATAGTCCTACCAAATCTTTTTGTACAAACTCATGTTGAATGATGTGGGATTCCTTAAGGCCCACCTTTCAACAAGTCTTGCCCCATCGACATCAATACCTTATCTGGGAAATAGACTAGAGTTCATTTAGAGTACCTAGAGGCTTGCATGCCTTAATGGCAAGTTCTCTCGCTGATGATCATGGGAATAAATCAATGTCCCTTGATCTTCAGATCTTGCAAATGGCTCGACCTCGACACATCCATTCACACTTCGCAAGATGTACTCCGGTACCTTGGCACTCATTGACATCAATGGTGAGTTGCCTCGCATTGGTTAACGACATACATCAATGGCCGATAATCCAATGATTTCTATTCATGCTCGACATCGACACATTCATTCGCATGTTTAGAATTGTACCAACGGGTTTGTAGCGGGTGAAGACTATACACTTTTTCACGACTCCCTCAGCAGTTACAATAGTATGCATTCTGATCTATGAGAGTACCACAGTTCCACTTTCAGCATTTATCTTTTCCATGATTCAGCAGTAGCAGTTCAAATTCCTTCGTCTCCCAAGATCCAGTTACAACAACATCAGTCACATTTTTCTGATCCAGCAGCAGCAACAGCTACATTCCTCTTACATAGTTCATCATTCTTGGGTAAGTAGAGGTATGTTGTTTTCTAATATTTAATCATGCAATTCCTTATATGCTAACTTGAATATCTTGGAAAATTCCCTCACCATGCTACATTTCCTTTCATGAGCCATGTCAAGTTGCATGAGGACATGTAACCAATTCAGTTGAGGGGGAGGAGAACCATATTCACTTCCCTGATTCCATTTCTTCACCACACTACATATTCACTTCCATGATTCCATTTCTTCACCACTATCACTCCATTTTTTCTCATTTACCATTCACCAACATTTATTTCCCATTGATACTTTGTTGCACTTTGCTTCATACGTAATATTGGCATGCTTCATTAATATTACAAAAAGGCTTTCTTATGCACATTGATAGCTTATGATTTCTAGTGAGTATTTACATTATTATTGAAGAAAAGAGAACAGAAAACGAAATAAATGTTGTTAACACAAGAACCAACATTCTTTGTATTCATGGTTGTCACACAAGAACCAACCATAAGAAAATGTAAGTTGTTACTCATGTCTTTCACATATCCTGGAAACATTCATTATTAAAGACATCATCATGTAAAGCCAAAGTTGTTCAAAATGCCAAATGTTCTTAAAGAGACCCATGCATGATTGCATGAGGACATGCAACAAGTTCAGTTGGGGAGGATGTTCGGAGTCAGAAATGTCATATTTTCATCCACCTTTTTCTTCACTATTCCTTACAACTCATCGTCCCATTAACCTTTACCCATATCATTTTCATTTGGGGTTTCACCTTCTTATGTTCCATTTTATTCATTTTTGTATTACAAGTGAATTTATGATTAATTATTTAGAATATATTATATATATATATATATTATATATAATATATATATATATATATATTATATATATATATATAGATATATATATATTAATAATATATATATATATATATATCTCAAGAATATGTGAGTTTTGTGATGTGTAGGAAATATGTGAAGAATAATTCCTAGAGACTTAATTATTATCTCCTCCACCATATTAAGGAGATAATTATGCAAGCTATTCCTAAGGAGAAAAGCATGGAGGATTTGGTTGGCATATCTTATCCAATTCCTAAGGAGAAAATCATGGAGGATTTGGTTTGCATATCTTATCCAATTCCTAAGGAGAAATTCATGGAGGATTTGGTTGGCATATCCTATCCAAGATATGTGAGACATTTATGGAAGATTCAAAGGGATCATATTTTGTAATAATGGGAAAGTAGAGAGATTAGTGGATGATCATTATGAGTTTGTTACTCATGCCATTGTATAAATAAGAGTACAATCTCCTTCATTTGTAATCTGGAAGTTTTTCTAATCTTAGAATTTTGGAGATTTTGAAATAAAGGATCATACTTTAATTTTTCTTCTACATCTGAGTCTCCATTGAAGTGGTGTGCTGGTGGAGTTATGGAGGCCCCCCATGGCCTCACTTGCATGCTTATTTGTTTATAATTTACTTTATGTTTTTATTTGATTTCAGCTTTCAAGTTTTATTAAATGTTCTAATATTGGAAGTCTTATTTGAAGGTGTTCTTGTAAGAGAACCATAAGATCTCGTACAATTATAATATCTAGGTTTATTTCATTGAAAGAGATCTTAATGAATATGTTCCTGTAAGGGGACTTTAAGATATTGGACAAATTAGGAGTCCTTCTAGATCTATATATTTTAGATAAGCACTTCTAAGTTTACCTTCTCGGGTTGACATTAAATTAAACTCTAATTTGCATCTGCATTTTAGACCCAACAGGGTATCATTGTCTACACACATAAATGATCTAAAATCACTCATAAAGCAACTATAAGAAATTGAGTAAAAAATATAAGAAGAAGATGCTAACGCGAGTTTGTGAGATAACTTATCTTCAAATTATGATAATATTATTTTCACCTTAAGTCAATTTCCCCCTCGATCATTAGATGAAATGATTGTAACACTCTTAGATGAAGATAAGATGATGAAATCAGGTAACGTAGAGGATAAATCACATGATGAGATGGCACTATTCTCAAAGGGCAGAGTCAATAAAAACAAGAACTGAGTAGAATTTTTTATCTGTCAAAAACATGGACACACAACATTCAATTGTAAAACTCGTGTGAGAGATCTCTTAAATGGAAAATTAAAGGAATAGGCCAACATAGCTACCATTGAAGACTTGATAATGAATTTAATACATATCCTCTCATGGTTTTCTAAAACAACTACCAGTTATAGTATTAGTTAGATGTTATCAATATGTGTATGTGTGTGTGAAGAAAGTTCAATTGCATAAATGACTATTGGATAAAATTTGTACTTAGATAGGTTACCTATATAACTAGAAGAGTTTATTTTGGTTCATACTATTAGGATGGAAACTTGTCCATAGAGATATTCAATAACTCAGTTATTCTTCAGGGTAGTCAAGAAATGTTAATTAAGCAAAGTTCATCAACGATAGTGAGAGGGAGGTATGTTTCAAATGGATATCAAGTGGTAGCTCATTTGGTGGTGAAAAAGGAGCAGTATGTGCAAGGCCCAAGAGTGAATGTAATTGTTGATGAAGACCATATTAGACTGATGTGATTTATATGTATTTTGTGACTTATGTAATAATGTAAACATTAAGGCAGGGACTTGGAAATGACATTTACTTTAGAAAATAAGTAGAATTGTTTTGTTGAGCACTTGGGTTGTTCAGATATTTTCTCAACAACCAATCTCTCACTTTAGAAGTTGTTAGATATGATAAACAATATATATTCTTAATGTAATTGTGTGATTATGATGCAATGAAAATAAAAGTGTCTGATTTCTTTCTACTTACGAGTGAAAAAACTTAAGTCTCACAATATATATATATATATTATATATATATATATATATATATATATATAGTATATATATAACTAGATAAATTTACTAATCAAAAAATAATTTATATAATAATTAAAACTTTAATGCATTATATTTAAAAAATATCTCTCTTAAAAAATAATAGAATTTACTTATAATTTTTTTTTAATTTATTTGTTTTTATATTAAGAGCATAGATCTATCTTAACTACTGAAAGTCATGAGGGATCAAATTTCTCATGATGTAAACCTCTTTTTAAGTAGAACACTTGAAAAAATGTTTTACCATTATAGATTTGATTCCTCTATAAATTTGGTAAATCCAAAGTTAAACTGAAGCTATGCTAGTTTTTAATAATATTATTTACATTGATATAAATTTCACATCTCTATATCTGGAAATATTCTTATTTTTATTTTTGTTAAAATATCATTAATACATATATTTACATATATATATGTTGCAATTTTCTTTTAATATTTTAAATTTTAAATTTTTAAAATTTAAATGTTACATTGAATGAATGAATGAATATATACCTTTTTATTCTTATTCAATTAATTTTAAAATATTAAGTTCTTAAATAAGGTTATCAGTGTAAATCATTATTTTAATTTATATGATTTTTTAATTATACATTACTATATATATATATATATATATTTCACATTTTAAAATATTTAAAAATATTTTTTTTCATTGTATTTATTAATTGAATTTATTAAGTTTTATGTGGTTTTATTAAGTTATGTTTGAAATATCTGATGAATAGTTAATTTTTTTAAACATGATATCATATATTATTTATTTTCTAAAAAATTTGTTTTTGTAATTTTATGAAAAAACAAAATTAGAGTATAACAAATTGAATGGAATTGATTTATTATTTTTTCTATTTTTATTTTTGATCTTTTTTTTTAATTGGTTCTACATGTCTCTAGTTCTAGTGTTGCCAATACTAGGAGCCCATGGTGGAATGATATATAGTAATCCCCTTTCCATTCATGTATTTGCAATAGATTTTCTTCCAAAATGTACCTCTAGAGGATTTTGCTTCCAAAAATGTGGGGCTTAAGATAAAGCTCCTTACTTGGCATGTGACATGGGTTGATGGCCCCTTCCACTTCACCCTATTTTACTATAACTAAGAGCCACATAGTCTACAATCTAGGAGATAAAGGTCTCTTGAGCTCAAAGAAGATGGAGTATAGAGTAACTGCATAGGCCCTA
Organism: Pinus taeda; assembly: GCA_000404065.3. Lineage (NCBI taxonomy): Eukaryota > Viridiplantae > Streptophyta > Pinopsida > Pinales > Pinaceae > Pinus > Pinus taeda. The sequence continues at coordinate 146,615 of APFE031292285.1, forward strand.
ATCTATGAAATAAAGGCCTTGCCTTATCATGCACTTGTTGGAGTGCTAACTTAGAGATTTTCTTCTCCACAAATGATTGACATAGACCAAGAGGATTAAGAAGGGAAGAAACCCCCTTCTAGGATCTACTAAGAGGAAACAATGAAAAGCAAGGTGGAGCAATTTGTTCATAATCCACATAAAGAAAATCTCTATAATAATTTGAGAGAAAGACATAAAAGTTCCAACTCACTATTCCTTCCATGGTTGTGAAATTCATTCATAACAAAATTTGGATATAAAAATAAGTCAAACTAGTTGATAATCAAGTTAATTTCCATCCCATAATATCACAAACAAAAATGATAAAAATAATGCCGTGATCCTCCCCTCAAATTCCATTAAATCATGCATGTTATGACCATGCAGTGGAGACACTAAAGTATCACGCTTCCTATCATCCCATTTAGAGATGGATAATCAACTAAGGCGAAGGCCAAATCAAGATAACTTCAAGTCTTATAAAAACTGATAAAACTTGCTTAAAGGTAGCGGTTTCTCGGATTGTTGGAGTTTTCATGAACATAATATCATTAATGAATGGCTGGTGAGAAATTGCTGATAAGTAATCTCCAAGAAATCTTTGACTTTATTCTTTGCTAAGCTCATTGACTAGCTGTGCCCATAATGCCATTGATGAGCTGTGGCCTATAATGCATATAAAAATGTATAAAAAAGTTAATTAATTTAATTGGATCGCGTGTCAATTTTCCACAACTTTATCTGTACATATCAGAACTGATAAGAACTCACTGACCAACCATCAATGGCCGATTACATCATTATATATCAATGACTGATTACATCATTATAATAAAAAAAACCAAAGATTCTGTAAATGGGAGTAAGAGTCTTCAACGTAAATGGGAAGAAAATGGGGCCATGGGGGCTGGAAATTGATCCAATAATTCTGCATATTCTAATTATTTGTGGTTGACAAATTTTGTTTGTGCACAGGTCATATCCAATCCATTTGTCTACTTTCTATGGACTGTGCATGAAGTCTTCAGTATTTAAGGATGAATGACCCACCTAATTTTGATAGCTTTTCACTGCCTCAATTGCGTGGACGCATTCTCCTTCAACGTGATGGATTGGGATTTGTCTACATTCGCCCACTCCATCATTTCTATTGTTTTTTATTATGGGTGTATTGTTTACATGTTTTTTTACAAATGAAGAATTTGATATGAAGCTTCTTAATGGATTAGATATAATAGTATTTTCATATTATAATAAAACCAGTTTTTTTTCCAATATGGAAAAAATAAAAGGAAAATTATTATTGGGATATTTTGTAATTTTTCCTATAAAAAAATTGATAGAATTTAGGTATAAGAAGTTTTTTTTTTAAAAGTTGATTTGTAATTTTGTTGTGGTTTCTCGTAACTGACTTAGAGAAATTGATGGGATATTATGAGTTTGTTTTTTTTAATAGGGAATTATTTGTAATATGTAGCAAGAGCAATGATTAGATGGTATTACTAGCTAGTAGTATTATAAAATTCACTTGCCTTGAGTTTCAAACAAAAATGTCAGTTTTTTATTTGTTAAAATCTTAAGCTACATATGATTACAAAATCTTTATCCTTTTATTTCCTACATGAATAAATTTGGGTAAATTGATGAACATAAGATATGCATGACTAAGTTGGATTTCTAGCCCAACTTCTTGTCACCACTCGGGGAGATTTTTTGTTGCCGAAATTTCCTTTGTCTTTGATGAGGTCTTTGTTGTTCCTCTCTTTTCCAATTTGTCTAGATCTAGGGATTCTAGGCTCTCTTGTATCTCATCTTCTTCAAAGTCACTTATCTAACTTGCCTTAATAAGTTTTACATTTTGAGATTCCACTAAGCTTTGTTGTGTGGATTCATGTTGAAATGAAATATTTTCATTTGAAGGAATATCACTTGACTCCTCAATCTCCAGCAAGGTACCCCACTCTCTTGTTCTACATTTTGAGATTCCACTAAGGCATTGTTGTGTAGATTCTTGTTGAAATGAACAATTTTCATTTGAAGGAATATCCTTTGACTACTCAATCTCCACTAAGGTACTCCTACTCTCTTCATAACCGCATTTGGTTTTTTATATAGTAGGGCCTAGTTTTAGTGGATATTCCTTGGAAATAGGTTGATGTTTTCCCTCGACTCCATCCCATCACGCTGGCTTTAGTTGTTGATTCTTAGTTTTCCTTGGCCCTTTTTGGGAAATTTGTTGCTAGGTGGCATATTTTAAAGTATGATTTACAATGAAAAGAGGCAAGTTTGTAATCTTTGCCATGCAAAATTATTTTTTCTAGAAACTTGTTATTGAAATCCATATCAACACATATGTGAACATACATTGTTGTGCTCAATCTCCTTGTTTCAGTACTTCTATTATGATATCTTCCAAGATCTTTGCCAATGGTTTGAAGAGAGGAAGAACCCCATAAATGCAAAAGTAGATTTGGAAGTCTAATGTATACATGCGTTGAAGAGAGAGAATCAATATAGGATCGAAGGAAGGAGTTTAAGGTTTCATACATAAACTAGAGTCTCCTAAAAACCAAGAATGAGAGTTTGAAGTCAAATCCTTGTATTTAGCAAGATCAAACTCGAGAGTGAAGTAACTCTTTGCATAGGGGTAAATAAAACCCTCTTATTTTAACTGAGGTTTCAAAGAGACTAAAATTAATTTATGCAAATCAACTAAATGAGGCTAGAGGCCATTGAAATGATAGACGAAACCATTTGAATGGTGGAAGACCTCCTTAGGAACATCTTCATATGAGAATAGTGACAACTTCTTGAATGACAAAATAGGAATAATGATGAACATTCTTCATAGTATCTGTTAGTGTCAGCCTTTCCAGCCTTCCTCCAGTGATCAAATATGCTCTTACAAAGTGATTTTGAAGTGTCAAGGTCAAATTTTGTTATTTCAGTGAGTCTTCAAGCAAAATTTGGTC
>APFE031292288.1:11958-30243 GCA_000404065.3 Pinus taeda
TTATCATTGTTATAGATCAAGCAAGCGCCACATATAACAGACCAAAATCATACAAAGATACTATCATTCAAGCTTAAAGATTATGACCCATCAATAGAACTTATCCTTCTCTTTGCGCTAAGGTTCCTCCTTCATCCAGATCTAGATCTGCATCATAACCCAATTACCAGTGTTCCAGATCTAGCACTTTATCAGATATTCAATAAAAATTCAGATGATTCTTTGCCACATGATCTCCTTCCTCTTTTATAGTCTTAGGCCTTCCAAAATACCATGGTCCAAAACCAGAATAAACCAATACCACGGACCCAACACTTGGGATCAACACTTCTGACGAGGTATCATGGTCCAAAACCATAGGTTCAAAAACCAAGGACTAACTACCATGGACCAAAGGTAAGTTCTCCAACATATACGTGCTTTTCTTTGCGTGAAAGTGCATGTATACACATACGTGCCTTTGTAACGTCTAACCCGTGTGTATACGCATCTTCGTCTAGATGAACCTGTGTATATGTCTTTTCCTTCATTCTGAAAGCTTGAACTAAAATCTGTTACCAAAGAGAGTTGCCATCAAGGACAACACCTGTGCCATGGCTCCAAACCTGTGCCATAATGCCAACAATAATGACTTTGGATGAAATTCCATGGGATGATTACCATCATCACTCATCTTTCTTACCCTGCCATGATAAAGTCGAGAATGATTTTTTTTCTATGTTTTCACCTGAGATTGTGAATGATCTCGAATGCTCGATGTCTATCCTTCATTCTAAATCTAAAAAGATTTTAGGAAACATATAAGAAACTATGCCAATTAACATCTCAGTGAAACCAGGAATTACTGAAAATATTCATATAGGTGAATCTTGTTCTTTTGAAGAAATTCAAACATATAAAGCCCCATTCTAGGAATTTTGTGACATTTTTGCCCGGTGCTATGAAGAAATGCCATGAATCTATCCTAGTATTACGGTGCATGAAATTAATATTTATCGAGATGCCAAACCTATTAGACAAAGATTACATCTGTCGCATTCACTAAAAGCTATTGCTATAAAAGCCGAAGTTGAAAAACTATTAAAAGTAGGATTTATTTACCTTGTTCCTTTGATTGATTGAGTCTCCAATTTTGTACTAGTCAATAAGAAACAAGGAACCATTAGAGTATGCATCAAATACAGGGAAATTAACAAATATTTTCCAAAGGACAATTACCCAACCCCGTATATCGATCAAATTGTTGATGATTGTGCCGGAAATGAGGTTTTCACTTTCATGGATGGGTTTTCCCATTACAACCAAATAAACATACTTCCTGATGATCAACATAAGATTGCATTAATCTTTCCATGGGGAACCTTTTCTTATCGCAAACTCCCATTTGGTTTGAAGAATGTTGGTGCAACTTTTCAAAGAGCAATGTCTTACACATTTCATGATGTCACACATTGTCCAACCTTACTTAGATGACCTACATTAGAGAATTTTTGAGATCTAAAATGGGCCTCCTAAGAAAAAGTTACAACAAAAATGAACTTTATAAGAACCAATAGGATTCAAGATGATGATGTCAACCATGGGTGATGATTCACCACTTTTGGGGTAAAAAGCTAAAATGATAAAAAAATAAAAAAATAATAAAACTACTTTTTCAACATGTATTTTCAACTTATCTCCCTAAGGTTTTACTCACATTTCGAGCACGAGTATTCGTTGGATGCAAAATTTAATTCCGCATCCAAGGAGTACCCATGTTGCATACTTTCGATGTACCCTGCTACATGAAAAATGAGAAATACATGAAAAAACGTGATTGCAATCACGTTTTTCATGTATTTCTCATTTTTCTCATATCAAGGTCCATCAAAAGTATGCAACATGGGTACTCCTTGGATGAGGAATCAAATTTTCATCCAACAAGTGTTCTCTTTTAAAATTTGAGTAAACCCATAGGGAGATAAGTTGAAAATACGAGTTGAAAAAATAGGATTTTTTCCCCTCTAAAATTTGATGATGTAATCTAATCTTATTTTATTATTTCCACTATTATTTTATAATTTCCTTAGAATGCCCATTCTAGACCATCCAATGCATTTGAGAGCCATATTCATTAGATGTAGGCACTACAATATTTGTTTGAATCCACACAAATGTGTTTTGTGTGTATAATCTGACCGACTACTAGGATTTTGTTTTTCAGAAGAAGGCATTCGTGTTGATCCTCTTAAGTTAGAGGCAATTCTAAACTTACATGCTCCTTCTAATATTCGTTAACTCCAAATTTTGTAGGGAAAGAAATTTTTTTATGTAGACTCATCCCTAAGTATGTTGAACTAACCAAGGTTTTACCCAACTTTTGAAAAAGGGCATTCCTTTCATTTGGGATGAGCTTGTTGAAAAAGCTTTTGATGCATTGAAATACAGGTTGACCCATGCACCGTTATTGCATCTGCCTAATTATCATCATGATTACTTTCTATATCTAGTTGCGTCATATTCCACCATTGGCATGGTATTAGTTTAGGAAGACGGATCTAAAAATGAACATGTGATCTATTACCTATGTAGGAATCTCACCAAAACTGAGATCAAGTATGCACATGTGCAGAAATTAGATTTGGAAGTTGTTCAAGTTGTTCAACGTTTTCGTCACTATATAATTTTGCGAAAAGCAATAGTCATTTCGGATTGCAACCCTATGATGTATATTCTTACCAAACAATTGCTATGGGTCAAGTATTCCAAATGGATAGTCATCTTATAGGAATTTGAAATATCTAAATAAAAAAAATCTTTAGTTTTCACTGCATTATTATGTGACCTTCCCTACACTGTCACATAAACAAAGAAGATTCTCTGGAAAATGAATCTCTCTTTAGGATCAGTATATCTGATCCTTAGTATGGAGATATCATCACATATCTTCAAACCCAAACTTTTAGGCCTGAGTTTTCTCAAACTCATATCATCACATCTGCTACTAATCCCAACAATATAACATTTTTTGTCACATTCTTTATTTTCATGATGCCGACTCTACCTTTCGACGTTGCCTAACTCATCAAGAGGATGAAAAATAACTAAATGATTTCCATTCTAGAGTGTGTGGTAGTCATATGTCTGGGTATGCCACTACCCAAAATATATTGCGTGTTGGCTATGTTTGGCCTTCCATGTTTAAAGATTGCATAATCACAGTGAAAAAATTCCATAATTACTAGTTTATGATTGCAACATGCTAGTGCCCCCATCTCCTCTTCACCCTATTATAGTTGTTGGTCCTTTTTCAAAATGGGGCATAAATTTTGTCACTAGTAACCCTTAGGCCGGGGGGACATGGGTATATTATCCTTGCAGTTGATTATTTTTTGAAATGGGTCGAGGTGATGCCTACATACAAGAAGAACAGTGAAACTGTAGCAATTTTCATTTTCAATCAAGTGATTTCTCAATTTGGTGTCCCACACACCATTGTTACTGACCATGGTAGCCATTTTCACAATTTTATGATGATTGGACTGTTTGCACAGCTCGGCATGTGCCAGGATAGCTCAACCCCCTATTATTCGCAAGCAAATGGTCAAGTCGCAGCTGTTAACACATTTTTAACAAACATGATTAAACATATCGTTGGAATTCATAAAGGAAACTTGCATACCATGCTTTTTTAAGCCTTGTGGGTATACCATACTATTGCGAAAACATCTACAGGTTTCACTCCCCTCCAAATTGTGTATGGTTTGGAGTTAGTTTTATCGATTAAATGTGAAATCCCATCTTTGAAGCTAGCCATCAAGTTATTTTCATCTACCTCTGCAGAGGAAGAGTGTTTTTCTCACTTAACAAGTCTAGATGAAACTCGTCGTGAGGCTGCACTGGCTAGTGAGGCTCATAAAAAATGAGTTAAGGCTCTATATGATCAAAATGTGAATCGTCGTTCTTATGTAGAAGGTGACCTAGTCTTGGTCTACGATCAAGCACATGAAAAATTGGTTGTAGGTAAATTCGTGCCTATGTGGAATAGCCCTTATATTGTAAAATGTGTTTTAACCAAAGGGGCCTATGAGCTGGTTGATTATGATGGTGTTTCTTTAGGAAAGCCCATAAATGGCCTTTATCTGAAGAGATATTTTGCATAAATATTTCGTGAATATTTGTACATTAATAGTATTATATTTCTATAAGTGTGTGCAATACTTTTAGCATTTTTAAAATTCACTACTACCTCTCCTTCTTATCTTGTTTTACACTTTGTTTGCAAATGTCGACGTCCCCTCAAACTTCCATTGGCTTTGCTGATGGCACTAGTCGTAGTACTCAGAACTTGTGCTCCACATCTTGGGTCATTTATTCACCCATTGATGAGTTAGTTTCCATTCATGGGATATGTTATCACCAAAATAGGACCTTGATAGGTTGCTGATCAAACTATCTCAATGTAACTATTTCAAACCAATATTTTATCTAAGACTTAGCCTCTTCAGCCTGAGAGGGCTCTCTCAAAGGGTTAATGATATTGATTAAAGATATGGATAGATGGCTAACTCTATGGTTTGTGATTTTATATGTTTATAGGTTGAAAGATGAAGGTTGGATACCATCGGGCTATGGAGTCAAAGTATGTTTCAATACCACAGCAAGATCATCTTAACATGAAAGTCAGGGCATAGAGAGTATTTATACATCAACAAAACAAAGATACAATGCAAGGAAACACAATTTATAAACACATGAAGGAAGTTATAGCATCATTGATGAGTTCTAAGTAACATGTATTCATACCACTGCAAGTAAGTGAAAGAGGAAAGCCATGAAACAATAGGACATTAAAAACCCTCTTTAAAACTTGATTAGTGAAGCCAAAACATTCTACCTAGCATGGAAGTCAAGGCATTATAGAGTTCAAGTGTAGAAATGAAAATATAAAACAGTGAAACGTAGTTAGTTTATATATGAAGGAAGTCAGAGCATCATTGATGAGTTCTAAGTATCATAAGTAAATACCACTGCAATGTAAGTATTGGAAGATTCCATCAAAATAAGAACATACAAGAACTCTTCATGAATCTTGAGTTGTCTAAGTAGAAACTCTACATTAGGTTAAAAATATACATAGTCTGCACATAGAGCAACAATTGAGCCAAAAAGTTTCCAACCCTTTGCTAATTCAACCTCTTGCTTTATATATAGCATTTAAAACATGTATTCCCTCATCCCTTATCAAGAGAATTCGAATTTTCTATGAGTGACACCTACTCTAACCATAAAACAAACCTTTAAATGCATTTGACAGCTAACTAATAGTCCTAGAGTCCTAATACAATTAGGAGTTCAACTCCTTGTTATGACTAAACCACCTTAACTAAACATTGAATTCATTCTTTGACAACTGCAACCTCATGAGGTCGAATTTGATGAAGCCTCCCACGTTGTCACCTTACTGCTGATGATAAACCCTAGAAATTAGAGAACATGTTTCCCTATTTTTAGGTTTAGGATCCTTGAAAATTAGCACATGGGGCAGAGCCTTTATCTTCTCATAGGTGACATATTTTACTAAAATGAAGGAGGTTTTTGTAGTCCATGCTTTCTGGAACAAAAACCCCTCTTTTTTTTTTCAAACACTTCTCCAGTTGTCCAGAATCTGTCCTTGAAAAACATGTGTAAAACAAGAAATATTTGTTCTCTGGAATTAGGGTTTCAAAGAAATCTTATTATCTCCCAACTGATAACACTTGTGAAGAAAGTGAGATAGGTGATTGTAGTTGGAGAGTGGATAAAGAGAAACCTCCTTCAGAATTCCAAAATACCTTTTCCTGTGACCAGAAACTGATCTTGAAAAAGACTGCTAAAACTAGAAGACAAAGCTTGGCTTTCAGCAATTTCGTAGTGCAAGTTTAACCATAATTTTCTCCCACCTAAAAAAGAATTTGAAGAAACTGAAAGATTTTTTTATAGTTCAATATGTTAGGAAGAAAAGTCTCTTTCAGTTTTCAAAATTGAGTTCTCAGCTACTTAGGAACCCTTCTGGAGGTTGACTAGTAAAAGTAAAAAACAGAGTCTTTTATTGTTGAAACAGGTTGCTTCAGTGATTTCATAGCGGAAAACTAGTTTTTTACACTGTCTGCACTACAAAAATGTGGATTCGTAGCTAATCTCAAATTTTTTTTTAAATGGCTAAACATATGACTTTGAAAACATGATATGGGACCCATAAAGTGTAAAACAAGGTTGTTGAACTTTATTTGATGATGGAAATGAGACTCTAACCCTATGACTTAGACTCTAAAAACCATAAAAGTGACTTAACCACCATCTAACATTATGACTTAGGAACAAATGTAACCTGTCCAAGTTTTAGAGAATTTTTGGGTGATAACAGGATATGCCTTGGCCAAACAACAAACAACATAGTAGAATATAGTGTAGTTATTGAACTATTATCTGACGCCATCTCATTTGGCATTTGACATTTGATTGTTAGGTTAGATTCACAACTCATAGTATTACATTTGAATAGTTTCTATACAGTAAGAAGTCCAGCAATGTTAAGAATGTTTTTACAGGTCCATATTTTGGAAAGGAAGTTTGATTATATTGAATATCAACACATTCCAAGAAATTTAAACACATTAATCGATGCATTAGCCAATCATGTTTTAAATAGACATTTGCAACATTTGTAAGTAAAAAAAATATCCATCCATATATTGAACAAGATAAACTAAAATCAAAAGTAGTAGTCTCCATTAGATAAAGTTTGTAGAAAGTGTGTTATACAAAATTATGTCATCCAAGGACATAAGGCCCCGTGGCCTTTATTATCTGAATATGTCGATATAAAAATCAAAATGTAGCCGTAGAAGAATAACAACTAAGCATGATGATGATCATGATAGAAGACTATAGGATGAGCAAACTAGTGTAACAATCACCTGAGCAGCCTTGGAACCCCAACCACGTGCCCCTAGTACTAGAGAGGCAAATCATCAGTCCCGGTCTCTGGGATATATATGGTCATCCTCTCTAGGTTGTGTTCTAGCTCAGTTAGCACCTCTGCTACATTTGGGTTTGGTGCTTCAGCTACTATAGGTTGGTCATCCCACCTGTCAAAACATCGTAGCCCTGTTGGTTGACTTACGCCCACATCTGAATAGGCATTTTGAATAATTAGCCTTAAAAAACAAAAAACATATAAAAAATTAAAAACATCAAAAGAAACATCAAAATGAAAAGTTTTTACCTAGGTCACCCCACTGCATCCTTGCTAGAAGTGGGGCTTCTGGGTCACCCTTGTAATCCATCCCTACATATGGTAAATCCTCGATCATGATGATCTGTTGAGCCAACCACATTAAAAACTTAGGAGTGTATTTCACCACCGGACCATCACCTCCATGGCAAGCCATAAGTGAAACCCACCTCAGTGTCCGTGGATCTTGAGAACCTACCTCATCCACCAAAATCTACTATGACATTCAGAGTGGAACCCTTTCTATAGCGAAAGAAATAAGAATGACACCATAACCAAAATTCTTCAGTTTACCAGTCTTAGCTTCGGTCAGTTGCCCTTTCATATTGGCAACCACTCCCTCACACTAGTTAAAGATCATGGAATTCCAACATTCCACAGTGGTCTACATCTAGGCCTTTGTGGCCAAGTGAAGAGTTGCACTGCCACGCAATTTGGTAATGGTGAAATCTATTGTTCTCAAGGCTAGGTTCTCAATGGTTTTGATATCAATCCTATCATCCTTGAGTTGTGCATTCCCACAGTATCATCGTAGGTATCCAAAGGTATTATCTCCACCCGGTCTTTGCCCATACAGTGAAATTTCAAGCCCTCTACAAGAAAGCCCAGTCAAAAAATATATATCATCGACATCAATGGAGAGATGATGATCCCCAATCATGAAACACTGATCCTGGACATCCCATGTTCTCGCAACCATGTCATGAGCTCTAGTTAAGCTTTCTTTCCTGAAATAATCTAGTATTTATAGAGGCCACAATTTCTCAGACCTTGTAAAGTTATTAGATCATCCAAAGTTGTTGCATCTTGATTTTCATGTTCTCCCTCCCTCCATTCCATTTTAAATTTTCAAAAGTCTTAAAAATAACAATTAAAGGGAGTTTATCAAACATTTAAAAAACAATTGCAAAGTTTGGGGGATACTTTTCACATTTTTTGAATACCCTCGGTGTTTGTGGGGTCAATTGTTAGTAGATAGAGTGTAGCTACACAGTTCCTCGGGAAAGAATATGCACAGGTTGCATTTCTCTATACACTAAAAATTACTAATGTGTGTGTTCCAGATGAAGGGAAACCACACACATCCAAGGGTGATCTTTTCAAAATAGGAACCCCCCAAAAAAATCAAATGAAGGCTTAAAATTAAATTTTAACTAGATGAAAATGAAGATATTTATAGATCTCTTAACTAGAGGAAATGGCTCATGATTTTTTCCACCGGTTCTCAAAATTAGCTTTGGACGTTTGGTGGTAAAAATCCCTCTTTCTACTCTCGGATTGGTTAAAAAGAAAATGATAAAAATAAAATTACTTTTTGAAATTTTATAAGTTTTTGGTGATTAAAACATTATTTTTTATACCTTGAGCCTTTTAAAAGTCAAACTTTTAGTGTTTTTTACCCTTATATTGAGAACTAATGGTAATTCATTGATTTTAATGTGCAGAATAGGTTACAACATAAAAATGGATCATTTTGACTGTGAGCGGACTTTTATCACTTTTCGAGCTCTTGAAAATCACGAAAAGGTGAAACCTTGGAGTCCTCTTTTAATCCCTTTTCAAACTCTTGAAACATGAAAAGATTATTGAGTACTTGATTGTTTGAACTCGCAAAAGTAAATGAACAACCGTCCATTCAATATAAGTTTACGCCTTTTACGGTATAAACCGGAATATTTATAAAAAAGGTATACGTTGACTAATTATGGTCAATAGAGTTCTCTCATGCATTATTTTGTCCTTTTCCAGGCTTGAGAGACTAAATTTACGGAAAATAACATTGTGGAGTTTACTTATGTTTTTCTCCTGACTCCCTAACATTGAAAAACACTGAGCTTTACTTTCTCTAGGCTCATTAAAATTTCATGGTAAAAGAGAAATGATTTTTATTTTTTAGTATTTTTCAAACTCTTTAAACGTGAAAAAGACATTGAGTTACCCCTTTATTGGACTTGTAAGAAATAAACAGTATAGGACTCGTTAAACATGACAAGACTGAATCACTCCTTCTTAGGGTTCATTAAAAATATTTCGGAGGACTCGTCTGAAGGATGAGCTTACAGGATAAGCCTATGTTATCCTCCTCAAGCTTGTAAAAATAAATAAAGAGGTACTCACCAGTAATGGTGGGGGGGAATTGGGAAAAGGTATTCATTTTACATTCATTATAAAGGCAGTATGTCACTCTTGAACATGACACTCTGTTACAATTATGTCCAGGTTGGGAAATTCATTTGTCTTATAGTTAATCAAACCCCATTGAAAGTCTTCAGCTGGTTTTGAGTATTATCATTGGGCCAAATTTTGCCAAGTCAATTGTCATGTTGCTATGTGTTCAAGAGAAGTTCAACCTAAGTTCATGTTCCTTTGCAAATTTTAGCCTTAAGTCATGTCAGCCATCCATGAGTGAGTCCTTTCAACTATTCTTCAAAATTTGACATTGTGTTTCGTGTCGTAGGCCTTCCTCCTATGGGTCACTTCCTATCGACTTCATCTCATTATCTAGGAAGTTGATCCAAAAAAATTCAGCACCTTGAGGCATGCATGCCTTAATGGCAGGTTTCTCACCTTTGACGACAAGATATCATCATTTTCCTTCAATCGAATGATTCTATGAGTGTTCAATTTCAAATAGTATTTTCACACTCTATAGATGATATTGAGAGTACCTTCAGAGCCACTGGAATTATTGGTGGTTTATCTCGCACTTGCTAACGGTTCACATCATTGACCGGTAATGAAGTGATTTCTACCATGTTCGACTTCGAGACACACTCGCATGGCTAGATTTGTACTGCGGATGGAGAGATGGAGATCAGGACCCTGGATCTAGTTTCATCCATCCAAGTTGCAAGGAGTTATATTTCATAAGTATGTACACAAATTCATAACTGATGGTTGCACCCATACTATGTCTACTATTCATATGATTCTTGAGTTTTTCCATAATTTTTCATTGAGTTAGTTTTAATCTGAGTATGGGAATGCTTACCTTAGTGATGATTATATATTGCATTGTAATCCTTGAATGTTTCTTGCAAGTTTCTGACCATTGTCTCCAATCCAATATTTAGCATGATAAAGTGGTTCAATATTTAAAAAATTACCTTTAGACTTTGCACTTTAGGGGTCAATTTGTTACACGTCATTTTGTCACCATGACATTTGAATGTTATAATGAATCTCTCACCATCCACAAACATATTCCAATATACTCCCGTATATAACTAAAATAATAAAAAACCCTTGAAGAAGATGTGAATTTTGGGGTAAATGGATTTATAACTTGTTTAGTATAACGTGTGCTTTTCCTATTTAGCTTCTACGTATTTGCAGTTTCTATCCATGAAGCTTGCGCAGAACTACGCTCTGTCTTCCACTATAGACCACACACATAACTCAAATAAAAGTGCAAATAAAAAGTGAATTCTAGAAGCATTGTTGGGCAAATATATCTCAACTGAAAGCTTCTGGGTCATATCTATTCGAGCCATACCCCTCATATCATGGAGATAATTCCATCTCATAAAGCAACCCTAATCCCCCAATTAGAGGATTTCATCCTTCTCTTTTGTATTTGAAACTTCTTCCTCTTGGCCTATAAATTGACTACAAGCTAGATTGATTTAGATTAGAAGGCTTATCATCTAAGGAGAGGGTTGGAGGCATTTGGGAGGAACCTCGTGACATCAAGGCAGAGGTTGTAAGGCTCTTATTTATCCTTGAATTAATACAAATGAATCATTTTCTCAATTGTATTGTCTTACTAAAATTATGAATGATTTATGTCTCTTTTGATATTCATTAAGATGATTTCAATTTCTAATCTCCTTGATAATTATATTAAGCTTGTTTGGATTTTTATATTGCATATGCCTTTGATATTTCTTATGTCTATGATTGTGGGTCTTTTTAAGCATTGAGAAGCTTCATTGGGATGGAGCAGGTATCTCCATCAAGAATTTCGTAAATAGGTAAGACGCTTATTCTCCTTCTCTTGTATTTACAATTCAAATGAAGTAAGCTTAGGAAAAGTGTTATTCATTTGTCTATTTGTTTCTAGTTTCCACTCGGATCTAGGGAGATCACTCTTGTGAGAAAGAGGGATTTATTCACCCAACAGCTACAGGATTGGTCCGAGAGGTAGAAAAGGGCTTGATTTTGTGCAAATTTTCCTCCAAAACCCTAAATCCATGAAGGAGTCTCCAAGGGAGGGGTAAGTTGTAAACTTTCCTCACCTTCCATGCACAAAACATTGGTGGAATTGATCATATTTTGTCTATAGAGGTGCACCCTATAGAAAACCCTATCAGTTAAAATGTTTCAAATCTTGATTTTTTTATGTAAGAGCAAGCTAGCAAAAGGGTGATTTTGTTTTTATTTGGCATATAGATTTCCTACCTCTGATCAACAAAAGAACGCCATTCCTCTCACCTCTTGTTTGAAACCCTAGGCTACCTAGAAATTGATAATTGATAGAGAATTATTTGAAAAAACTTGAAGAAGCCACAGTAGAAAACATGGGAGGAAGCTTCAATAGGAGGAAGCCCACAGACTCAATAAGAATCCACCAACATCCACTTATCATGGAAATTTTCACAAATATCCAATGGATGGAGTTCTTTGAGAGAACTAAGTGGTATGATGATGAAATTACCCATAAATTTTCAATGGCCCTCCAAAATCAAGGGGAATATAGTACCACCACCATTGTGAGGGGGCTTGTCATCCATTTAAATGCAGAAATCATTAGTAGGGTGACCACATTGGTTCTAGGAGTTAGGTGGGGAAAGCGGGATAGAACATAATCCATTATAGCTAAAAATATTTTCTTCTTCCTTGAAGAGAAACCAATTGTAGATAAGAATGGAGTTTGAAGGTAGAGCCTAACTTTTCCATGGGATGAAGTGGCCTATCACATCCTAAAATGTGTATCCTATGGGGGGAGGCTTAGTGTTGTTTATTCCTATTAGTTTAGACTACTTTATGAGCTAAGGTTCTAGACAAATTTTCTTATCCCAAGCAGACTCTAGTATTCCCCACTCCATTCTTCAATCCATAATATGAAATGAGCCAAAGGGTGAGAGAAGGGAAACTTAAATATATTTCTCATCATGGGCTCATCAGGCTCATTATCATGGATTCTTTGGAACACATAAAAAACCCTGTGGCATGGGAAAATTTTGTAGATATGGATAGGGCAGCTTTTCTAGAAACACAAGGCAAGATCCTATTGGAACTTGAATGGACATTCAAATATGGCCTTGCAAAAGAATATGTTGGGATGGGGTCCCCTGGGTTAGTTTTGGGGTGAAAATAACCTAAGACAACAAAATAAGTAGATGGAACAAAGGAAGAAGGAGAGGAGAAGGAGAAAGAAAAGGAAGAAGAAATTTGAAAAGGAGAAGAAAACATTAGAGACAAAAAAAGTGACCCCTATGGGAAACACTAAAGAAGAGGTGGCTACCACCTTGGGAGCCCTTAGCACACTTGTTAAGGTAAAATGGAGGCAGCCCAAGCAAGATATCTTGTATTTCAAAAGGAGAAGGACTACTAGACTCAAACGGGGAAGCCTCAACCTCCCATAACTACCACAATTACCATTAAATGATACCTGAGTCACCAAGAGGGAGAGATAGAGGAGGGTAACTTTTTTTTGAAGTGAGCTCCCTCACAACTAATAAGAAAGCCAAGAGGAGATGGCTACAAGAAGAAACTTCCATGCTACATGAAAGTAGGGAATTGCTAAAGGAAAGTACAACACCACCTCAAGAAGGAGAAGAAGGACCACAGGAGCTATAAGGGCTTGATCCTCAGCAAAATATTGGGTCGTACGACAAATTATATGAGCAATGACAAATCATACCCACCGATGAATGCAGATTTTGAAATCTAAGCCTGAGTTGAGGATGTGGGCCTCATGGAAGATAAAATGAAGAAGATGGGTGAAGAAATGGATGATTTGACATTGAGATAGTCAATCATGAGGGAACAAATGCAAATATAAAAGAAGAGATTAAAGGAGCATATATAGGGGAAATAAGGGCAACTTGCCACCATGGAAAGCTTTCCCATGGAGGCCACCCAATGTAGAAATCCCTAAAAAACCTATGTCCTATTCCTAAAAAAGAAATGGATTCAAATTCAAATAAAAACTCTAGAACAACACAGATCACTACCCTTCCAACACTACAAATAATGTATTGAGTTTTGTCATAAGGCTATTGTGGAGGAAGAATATAAAATGGCAGTGTTTTACATGTATAACCTCATATTAACTGACATGAACTTTTAGGATCCAAATTCTAGGACATAGGATGTGTAGCTGATGGCATTAGCCCCTTGGCTAACGCATGAGAAGGAAAGGGTTGAAGAGGAAAAAAGGTTCATATCCAAATAAACTAATGGGCCTTTGTGGGTCAGGGAAAAGCTTAGGACCCCACACCTTATCGTCAACAATCATAAGCTCATCCATGAGGATCACAAATTGGAACCATGCTACATAGAGAAGCAAGAACAAGTCGTCTTGCACTTTGAGGAAATTTTTAGACTACTAGGGACTTAGGGCTTGCAGGCTTGTCACACGATATGGAACTCATTCCCACACAGTGACCTAGGTGGCTCCACACACATGTAGAAGTCCCAGAGGACTCAGAAAGGGACAAAATTCAAAATGATCAGATTTCTCTCAAACCAGCACCAGATCGAAGTGCTCGTCGCCCTAATTCCAATAGTGCGAACAACACTACAATCTGACATCGTATGGAGGAGATAGAGCCAGTAAAAGTTGCATTCAGAGTTGGGTAGTGGGCCAAGTTTAAGTGTCCTACAATTTGACCAACACCAGGGCATGAAACCTAGCTCTCGAAAGCGGGAGAAGTTGTTACCTCTTTAAAATGCCCAATGACCATTATTTTTGTTAGGAATAAAAATTATTAATTTATTTTTAATAAAAATGAATAATAATATATATATATATAATATAATGGTGTGAGGCCATGACTCCCGCTGACCCAACTGCCAATATATATCTATATCCTTTATATCATATATATAATATGTAATTATATATATATATATTATATAATATGATGTTAATTGGGAGGGCTGCCTCTGGTGGACTTGACCCTCTTGTGAATGCCACTTGTTCTTTGTGGGTGGCGGGGTTTGAACCCACCTAGCTGAAATGACCGGCCCACCGTTTGAGCGCCCACACCATAACAAACTTCGTCATTCAACACAAAATGACACCAACGCACATTTAACTTAACACAAAACTGTTTCAATCAAAAATACGCATCGGCTATTCATTAAAATAAATGGAATATTATTGAGAGGCGAGAGGATTCGAACCCCAACAACTGCTCAGATAAGCCAACTCCACCACTATTGCACCATGAGCTTGATGCTTTGAGTCTCCACCCATGTATTATATTTAACCTCGAATTATTTGCCCATTTGATGACGGAGCATGGAGGTCTGGACGGGTAGAGAACTAGAGGTGAAACTATGATCCTACGGATCCATGATTTGCAGTTCCAGTTGGTGGAACCACTAGCATTGGAAATTTGACAGGCATAACCATGCCTTATGCAGATGCATGAGTGCAAACCTAAACTTTGAGATTTTTCCCTGGAGGTAAAAATTCATTTGTCAGAATGTAATCAAGTTTACAGTCATTTTTCTCATATTTTCACAGGGAATGCAATGACGAGGTCATATTTGCCTTTTGAGCAGAAAATTTACAAATTCCTAGCAGAGGAGAATCTTTGAGAATCTTGAGGGAATCTTACAGATTCCTTAGAGGCTAAAATTTCCCAGATCCAAAATGCAACCAACTGTATACTCATTCTTCTCAGAATTTTGCAAGGATCTCAACAACGAGATCAATTTTCTTATTTGAGTTGCAGATATATAGTCAACCCAGAAGAGGGAATATTTGGAGAATCATGAGGGAATCTAAAAGATTCCTGCAGGCCTAGATTTTGTCGGTGTTAGAATTTGACAAATGGATATTCGATTTTATACCTCTCAACGAGAAAAATTCAGTGGTATGGTCATGTTTTGTAGTTGAGCCTTCTATTTCTTGGCCATTTTCTAGATGGGAGTGATGGTGTCAGATTTCAGAGTGTGGATAGTTGATTTGATGCCATTCGACTCCACGAGTTTGATGGTGCATTCAGATCCAACAGCTGAGTATTCTATTCTCTAGTCAGCCTTAAAGTTGAGGTGTATGAAGTGTTGTTTTCATGTAATTCTTTGATCATTTTCTATGAGATGTACTATGTTGTTTCGATTCTTTCTTGATGTATGATGCAGAATCTTTATGTCTATTTCATGTGATATGTATTCATAATGGACTGTTATGTATGTTTTGATTGGGATCCCTTTGTTGCCATGATGGCGGGATACACATTGTCACCATGGGTGTTTTGGTTGAGATCCCTTTGATGCCATGATAGAGGGATACTCATCGCTACCATCTATAAGATTATGTCATGCTAACAGGAGGTCTATTGCGAGTGATAGTTCCTATAGCGGAATGTCTCATTGAGGGAATTTGCCATTCATGTAGAGGGAACATATCCTTGTATGACAAAAAACATAGTCCATGTACATATTCACCATTTCTAGCACTGGATGAAGCGGCCAACACCATCTTAACACCGGGCTCGGAGATGTAGTCCACACTGGACGAACTCCGTTATCAACGACTCATGTCTATGATTTTTTGATTGTCATTATGTTTCCATTTGCTTGAGAATGCATATATGTTCATTTATGCTCTGTTAAAATGAAATTCTAACCAAATCATGGAAGCAAAACATCTTGGTTAAATCTGGAAGTTGAGTCAACTCGGATCAAGTTTTGGTATCAGAGTAGTCTTCGCGTGGATGTGAATTGTGAGTGTGAACCATGGAATGTGTAGCAATGGACGATGAAAAAGAGATGTACAAGACCATGCTCAGAGTGTACAAAAAGATGGACATAATGTATGAAGATCTATAAGAAGAGAGAGAGGAAAAGCAGCAATTGCAGCTTCAGTTGCAAGCCACAAAAGAGGCCCTGGAAGAACAAAACCACAACAACCAGAGTCTTCAACCAAATAATGCTAAATTGAAGATGCTTCTACTAGAAGAGGAAGAGGAGAAACAGAGGTTGCTACAACATATGCAATCTAAGGACGAGGCCTTGGAAAAGTTGCAACGTGACCCCGGTGAGGTAAAAAGTAATTCTTTGACTTCATGTATGTTTCTTGATGATGATTTTGTTGTTTTTGAAAATCTTACCATAGGAATTGGCTCCAAACAACTAAAGATAATCGGGTATGAAGGAAAATTCTTGGGTATTAATGGCCAAGGCATTGTTAACCCCATCAAAGTAGCGGAATTACCCCGTCAGGTAGGACTTGAGTAAGTCAGGAAGGAACTTGGGGAATGTGGCAAGACATCCAACAAACCACCAATAATAGATGATGAGAAGTCCTCATCAGTTCTTACCAACTCAATGGTGGAGGTAAAAGATGTTGATTTTTCCTTCAATTTCATCTTCATATGGTATAATTTTTGTTGGAAATGTGGATATACCAATTACAAGGACAAACTAGAGGCTCCTTACTACGATGAGGTACAAGGAAGAACAAGAACTTGGTGTTAATAGCCAAGGCATAACTCAGCCATTATAGGTTGAGTAGAGACATCAATTTGTAGGCTTTGGATACACCGAAGGAGAATGCTCAAAGGTATCAAAAGCTTCCATGACATTGTTGAAATCGTCGAGGATAAAAAATGATGGGAACTCATCACCATCATCCCATGGTAGTGCCCATAGGAGGGAAAGAGTTGAGGCAAGCTCTTGTCACCATAATTATGCCAGAGATAGCAAGGAAAGGTATAACAAGTCTCAATATTCAAATGTTTATTTTGATTACAATCATGTTGTTAATTATGAACGTAAATCATGGCATAAAAAAACATGTACTTTTTGTGGTTTACATAACCATATATTGTTGAGTGCTGGAAGAGAATGGCAACACGAAAAAGGATGAGGCGTGAAAGACCCTTTCAACAGCAGGCAAAGAAGAAGGTAAATAAAATCTAGAGGAAGAAGACTTATTGCAATCATTGAAATAGAAGTGGTCATCAAAGGGCCACATGTTGGAGGCTCCATCTAGAGTAGCACCTTAAGGACAAAGCATCAGTGCATGAACCAGTTGAACAAGTTGTTCGACAAGCAAAACCACCACAAGAGGATGACCCATTCACATGATAAGTGAAAATGGTTTCTAGATATGTTAGCTTCTCATGGACATGTTTCAATAAATCATTTTTTGCAATTTAAAATGTAAAAGTGATGATGTGTTTTCCATCACTTGTTGAGCAACAATGATATTTTGGCCTTGTTTTGATAGATAGGGTATTGTTTCCACTTTGATGTAAACTTGACCACCAAGTATGTGTTATAAACTAGTGGCAAGTATGGGATGCTTGAGTCATTAGTTGGTCATGAAAATTAAGCATTTAATTTGCAGAATTATAGTATAGGTTTGCGGGGGATGCAAGTGTCATCTCGTCACTTATGGCTACAAAGGACAAAGGCGAAGGAGAAGAAAGGGTGACTTATCAAATACTTGTGGTACAGACAATGTACAAAGAGGTTGCAGATTATTATTTCATGCTTTTGGAGGACCAAAAGATCCTCAGTGGGGAGGATTGTCTAGGTGGCTCTAGACACATCCAAAAGTCCCAAAGGACTCAGAAAGGGTCAAAATTCAAAGTGGTAAGATTGCTCTCGAACTAACATCAGATCGAAGTGCTCGTTGCCTTGATTCCAACAGTGTGAACAACACTCAAATATGAGCTCATATGGAGGAGATAGAGCCAGGTTTAAGTGTCCTACAATTTGATTGACACTGGGGCATAAAACCTAGCTCCCAAAAGAGGGCGAAATTGTTGCTTCTTTAAAATGACCAATGACCCTTATTTTCGTTAGGATTAAAAATGATCAGTTTGTTTTTATAAAAATGAAAA
>APFE031292288.1:39573-82817 GCA_000404065.3 Pinus taeda
CCCTATTCTGGCTATTAGTAATTTTCATGTTTTCTATCGAAGTCAAATTAAGGAATTCTTAGTTTCTCCTTAATTTCTACTGAATCTTATATTTCTTCTCTCTAATAATTTATTTTAACACTGAAAGATCCAATTAGTGCAACCTAGATTTCCCTATGAAACTCCTCTAAAATTTGATGCAGATCTAGTTAAATCTTTAGACTCCATACCCGAATGGAATTATAGCAATCAAATCAACTAAACTATTCAATCAAAATAGTCGGTACAGTCATAACTAGCCTAAATTTCATATAAAACAAAGCTAAATTTTACGGAGAGATCCCTAGCCAGGCTAGATCCAAACTTCCAAAGTGGTTTTGATGTTGTCCTATGTGTTCACTCTCTCAACCTCAAAAATATTGAATGACAACAAGGTCTATTGCGAGTGATAGTTCCTGTAGCGGAACGTCTTGTGGAGAGACTTTTCCACTCATGTAGAGGGAACATATCCTTGTATGATAGAAAACATAGTCCATGTACATCTTCACCATTTCCAGCACTGAATGAAGCGGCCAACACCATCTTGACACCAGGCCCGAAGATGTAGTCCACACTGGATGAACTCATTTATCAACGTCTCATGTCTATGATTTGTTGATTGTCATTATGTTTACATTTGCTTAAGCATGCATATATGTTCATTTATGCTCTGTTAAAATGAAATTCTAACCACATCATGAGAGCAAAAGATCTTGGTTAAATCTAGAAGTTGAGTCAACTCGGATCACATAGCTTGCAAATCGAAGAGTTCCACTCCCTATAGAGATTGAGGAATGCCTTGGAGAATATATCCTTCGCCAAGAGGATAGTTCAATGACTGGAGATAAACTAGATTAGTCTTAAGTTCAACCCTCCTTTGTTGCTAGGGCTAGAGTGAAATGCATGGTTCCACCCTCAAGAGGGCACTCCTTCAGAGGTAACTAAGGATGTTAGATTAGCCACCAAGGCTAGGTGTGAAATGGAATTAAATGGCTGAGTTTCTTAGAGGGTGAGAAACACCTTTAGTAGGGGGGTGATGATGGGCCTCATTAATAGGTATATAATAAGTCACATAAGCCATCTTTCAACACATAGTTACCTCTTTCCTCACAATTTCTAACATATTTTTTACTATAATGTGTTTATTAAGAAGACTAAAGGATGTTTATCATATCTTGTGGCCTAACATGATTAATTTGCAGGAAAGCAATGCATTTATTATGAAAATATATGTTGGAGGAAGTTGGAGAAGATGTAGGAGGAGTTCCCCCCACATTTACTCACCCACAGTTCGAGGATCTATTAACAGCTGACGAACTCAAGGACTGTGAGAATCTAAAGGAGCTAGACCCACCTTTTGAGGGATATTGGAAGGAATCAACCCTCTATCCAAGGAGGCTTCCCCTCAGTCATTTTTGTATAAATAAGGAAGCCTAAGGGCTTAATAGGATTTTAACTTTTGGAGAAGATAGAGATTACTAAGAGTTAGGAGCTCGAACTTGTCATTTTCATTCCTTTATCATGTACTTGAGCACTATCTTATGTTAATGCGAAATCTTTTGTTGTCTTCAATCTAAGTTTGCTTTAGAGGGATGAGTCCCCTTGGGTTAGGGCCCAACTCAGAGGCTCTAGTCTCTCTCATGTCAATTTTATTCATGCGTTTTCTTTCCTAGCAATACTTTCTTTCCTTCTTAACAATATTTGTTTATGAAAAATTGCTTGTGTCTTGTGGGAAGTGTGGTTAGAGACATTGTGTTGGAAAGCCAAAAATATATAGTTACTTTCTTTTTCAATTGTTAGATCTCGGATTAGTCTTCTTTTTTATGTATCTTTTTTCTACAAATTAGTGATAGGTTTAGAAGTTTTTTTTAAGTATAGTAACCATAGTCTCTTGTGGATGTAGGTCTTGTGTAGATTACAAAATAGGTTTCCTTTAAATGCAATTAGATTTCAAATAAATTTTAACTCATCATTTCTCTATTATTTCAACTTCTCTGTAATTTGCATTATTAAAATGCTCTAGATGATTGGAAAGTTTGAATAAATTTATGTGTTGTGAAGGTACTATTGTTGATTTGCAGGTTTATAATTGTCATTTACACCCCTTATCCTACCACCATCACCCTTATTTCTACCTCAACAACTCCCTCAAAACATTGTTCATCGAAAGTAAAATTATGGGTTGTTGAATTCCATCATGTGCATTGGTCCTCATCCAAGATGGTCCCTTGAAGGGTACTTGTAACAACCCTGAGTTCAAGTTCATGTAATAAAGGAAAAATAAGACCAAGTTCATGGTACATGTATTCCAAGATGAATATCGGGGAAACACTATAGTGGGAATCACTTTTGGTTTAATTAATGGCTATGGAAATTGGAAAGGGCATTGGAAAAGGAAAAGTGGAATTTTTTTATGAAAATAAAGGAAACTGTGGAGCGATAACAATGGTCTTTTTAACTCCTAATTACCTCACATTAATTGTCAACCCACCAGTAACAATAACTTATTCCTTTAGAAACTGATGTAACCAAAAGTAATCAAGGAACATATCGTCAATCTGGGGACTAGATAGCAAATGCCAATGCCCACTACAGTTTCAGATCGTTCTGCACACCAAAGCAATCAATAATGCAAATAACAAAAAATGGAACGACAAATATGAAATGGAACAACAACTAAGAAATGGAAAAACAAGAAACTGAAATGTTCTAAACTAAATCATTCACTCAAACAACCATCAATCGAGGATACAGTAGCAATAACTCATTCCTCTGGATATTGATGTAATTGAAATCAAACCGGAACAAGACAATCAATCTGGGAATGAGGAAGCAATCCAATGTTCTCTATAGTTGACAGTCCTGCTTTAAAGCAATTAAAAGGAAATCGAAATTGAACTAAAGCTACTATTGAAAGTAAACTAGGAAAACTATTTAAAAGCCAACTATTGCAATTAATCAACAGAAATGAACAAAAAAGTAAATGGGCAGCAAACTGTACTTAAAGGAATCTGAACAACAAACTCTAATTAATGGAAATGAATAACAACAAATCCAAATTAATAGCAATCTTTACTCTAAGAATAAATCGGACAGCACACGGAAATAGAACAGCATTGATTAATGATAAAATATGAAACAACGCTGGAAAGTAAAATATAAATACATAATGACTTAACACACGGCACACCTTAGTAGTAATCTGATCTTGGTAATCTGATTATCAGTTTTAGTTATAAAGAATATCATTGTATTTTGGAATGGAACAGTAACATTCATAGATTTAGCAATCACAAGGAAATATAGTCTCTAAGATGAATTCAGTAATACTAATTAAAGAGTGTTACAACACGAATACGCTATAATTGAACAACAATACATTCTGTAAGGACTAGCAATGTTATATCAATGATTAAAAGAACAACAATGCGTTACCAAGTCAAGATGAATCAATACGGCATTCATTCAATTGAACATAAATCGGATATAACAGAACCATGATGTAAAATAATAAAACATACTAGATTACCAAATAAAGTTGATAATGAAAACCACGCATAAACCAAAGAGATAATGTACAGCAGCAGCACAATCCACCAGAGGTTGGGCCCTTAGCTGCCAGTGGATGCTGCTGGGTTACTTCAGGATCAAAGATAGAATGGCAACCAGATTTATATTAAAATATCAAAGCAGAGTTACAGTGGATTACAACAAGAAATCTCTCCATATTCCAGCCATTATCCATTCTCTCTGCCATCCTCAATTCTGAGTCTCTAATTCATCCTCAATTCCATCATTCGAATCCCCAAAGTCATCCCCATCTCTGATCTTTGTTTTCATTTAAATAGAGAGATCAGAGAGCAATTACAAAAGAGATAATTACAACATGATTCTATTACAAAATTGGATTGTTTCCAACCAATTGATCAACAAGAAAATATATTTCCATCTATCTTTCAACAAGAGCAGGGCGAATTTGGCTTTGCAGCTGAGATTTGAAAAACGGCCGCAACAGCAAATCTGAGAAAATTGTGCTCAAAGAACCCTGCGTTTCTCTCTGTACAAGTTGAATTTGGGCAATCCGTTCTCTACTGAAGTTAACTGGGTCCGTTCTGGACAAAACCCATGTTCCAGATTTTCCAGATTCTTCTCCATTTACTTAGAATCACAACCGCAAAACTGTCACTCCTTATTCCAGCGAATTTCTGAGTTGGCACTTTTAAAAATCAAATCTTCAATCTGGAAATTACATTGGAGGCTAAAAATGGTAAATAATATTACAACTAATTTATTGAAACTATCATTGATAAAATCATTTATAATCATCGATTTATTAGAAATAAAGGAAGATAAATAATATTCATCCATAAGAGCATAAATCATTTATAAAATGGATTTAAATGATAAATTATAACAAATGATATAATAGAGAAGAGTAAAAATGGATGAAATAAGTGTTACAAAGTGGTCGTATTCACGGCCCAACACACACCCACACTGAATATATTGCATGTCCTCATGCAACAAAAACTGAATATGTTGCATGTCCTCATGCAACCCAAAGACAAAACCCATGTGTTAACTAAGCAATAAAATTTGTTCATCTCAGCTCATAAATGGATAGAACAAATGAATTCTTCCTCAATTAATGAATATTCAATTTTAGCAATCTTGATGAAGTCATAACAATTAAGTTGCAGTAAAATATGATATAAATAACAGCAACCTTCATTAACCATTTTCCCAAAAACTACAAACCAACTTTTGTTGAAATGTTGCAAGTAGATTTGTAATATATGAATGCTTCTATGATCCAAAAATCAAATCTCTTGATGCACGGAGCATGAGATATAAAAAAAATGGTTGTAGGTTATAGTGCATGATTTCTGAAATTTTATGAACCACTTTCACTTGAAATTATCTGGGTTTGTGTATTTTAATGATACATCGGTGTTATCCAGAAATCACAAGAAGTGAGATCATAGTTTTAAAAATATTATGGAAATCAATTTCTGCACTGAAATTGTATGCCTTGGATGAGAAAGAAAGTAGAAAACATCCTTCATGCGTAGCAATTCCTCCCCCTCTCTGAAAAATTAGCATGCCCTCATGCGATGCTAGAAAATTAATAGAGGTGGTTGCCACCAACTGTTGAATTCTAGGCTTGGTGTAAAACAACAGGGAATAAGGGAGGTGTTGAGAATGAATAAGAATAGCAATGGATGATAAAGAATATGAATGACATGGTCATAAGAAATAAATGAATGAAAGCAACACTCCCCCAAATCGAAAGATGATATACCACTGAAAAATGTGGGAAGTGGTAAAGATGTGGAATGAAGGATAATAAATAATGCTCAAAATGGATTTTCATTAAATTCTCCTAAATTCGTAATAAATTATAAAATTATGCTATTTTACCTGAAGTTTTACCTCCAAAAAGAAAAATGTGGAATGACATATATGTACTGGAATTTGTTGAAGATAATGTAGGCAAAGTTGGTGCTGAAAGTAATGCAAAAGGTGGAATCCAGGCAAGCACATCATGTCTGAACAATTGTTCATGTTGCGAGTTGCTTGAGCCGCTTTGGTTAGTTGCAATAGTGTGGTCATGTTGCGAATAGAGTTCTCCATACTTGTTGTTTTCCTGTAAACAAATCACTATTTTGCATACAATGTTCTTGAATCTATAGTGTTAGTTTTGAATAGTAATAGATTAAGATGCATGCAAAAATTTCAATCAGAAAAACTTTTGGATACATGCAATATTAATATTTCATCAAATCAAAAAATTATGGCAGAGTGCAATAATCATATCGCATGCTAGCCTATAATGCATACATTCCCCCCTCCAATTGGAAAAGGGAGACCATGACCATAAAGCATATGAAAGGTGTTATGCTGACAGCAAGGCACATGAATGAACAATACAACAGTAAATGAAGGAGAGTACACATATCAATGATAGGATAGCGAGAGCTATGGTTATAATGAGAGCATAGTATACAAAGATAGTTATGAATAAGAGATAGGACGCTTTGGATTGATGATAAGTTATGAAAAGAGAAAAAGGACAGCAATATGCCAAAAAGATGCTTTACTGACGGTATTTTAGCTGAAAAATGATGTGATTGATCAAAAAATAATTTATCATGCGTAAAGGTTCAAAATAGGGAAAAAACAATGAAGGAAATAAATTCTCTGATAAAAAGAAAAAAATAATAAAAGGGTATTACTGTAATAATTGACGATAAGATATAACTTCAATACCACAAGCAGAGCCTCTGCTGCCAGTAGACGTCCATAGCCGCGACAGGGTTTCTTTTTTAACCCATATGAGCCAGGATCCTCAATTTATAAATGGAGTGTTTTAGTGTTGTTCTACAAAAGAGATCAGTGTGTTGGCATGGTAACCAGATAACCACATTACCATTCACTAGGAGGTAGCAAAAGTGATCAGGCCGGCTTGTGATGGAACCTCCTATTCCAAGGATAATTTGGCTATCCAATGGATCATAACCCTGGTGTGGTGGCCATAATGGGAATGCCACTTTGTTACAGCCTTATGAACATGGTAGGCTGGCTCGTAATGAGACCCCCTATCCTCCATCTGGGACCAAAATTTTGTTGTTATTACACATTTCTACGATAAAAAGAGGGAGGATCAGTACTCCTTAAGAGCAGGGATGGTGGAAGAAGTTGAACATGTCAATAGAAAAAAAATATACCCATAATCTCATTTATTATAGACAGAGAAGATTATAACCAAGAAAGGTGGACCCAACATGGTATTAAGATGATCAACCAATATCATGTTCAACAGAAAACAATGGAGTAAAGTAGTATATAAATAATTGTGTCCTTTTTGAAAAGAATTTATCATTAAAGAGCTGTCCTGTTAAAGATCATAACGTGATTGATAATAACTTGCTTCAAAAGAATCCATAATTCTTGTCCTCATAAAAATAGTGTACTTCATACCATGAAAGGTAATCAATAAAATGTCGTTGAGATGAACTAGAAATAATCCCACAAGAGGAAAGAAGGGTTGTTCTCGAAAATAATCCCAAAGTGTTGCTTCTTTGAAGGAACAGCAAAAACACTCAAAAAGAAAGTGGTGTTTTGTGTAGGGAACAACAAAGAAAATGCATACAAAAAAAACAAAAATACACACAAAAAGGTGTTGTACCCTGTAGGGAACAACAAAAAAATGCATGTGAAAAAGTGTTGTTCCTTAAGAGGAACTACAAGAAATGCGAAAATGATGTTCTTTTGAAAAGGAACAGCAAAAATGTGAAAGTGCAGAAATGTTGTTCCATTTCGAAAAGGAACAACAAAACGTGAAAGTGCATAAGTGTTGTTCCATTTGAAAAGGAACAGCAAAACGTGAAAGTGCAGAAGTGTTATTCCATTCGGAAATGAACAACAAAACGTGAAAGTGCAAAAGTGTTGTTCTATTTGGAAAGGAACAGCAAAACGTGAAAGTGCAGAAGTGTTGTTCCATTCAGAAAGGAACAGCAAAACGTGAAAGTGCAGAAGTGTTGTTTCATTTCGAAAAGGAACAACAAAATGTGAAAGTGCAGAAGTGTTATTCCATTCGAAAAGGAACAACAAAATGTGAAAGTACAGAAGTGTTGTTCCATTCAGAAAGGAACAACAAAACGTGAAAGTGTGGAAGTGTTGTTTCATTTCGAAAAGGAATAGCAAAACGTGAAAGTGCAGAAGTGTTGTTCCATTCGAAAAGAAACAGCAAAATGTGAAAATGCAGAAGTGTTGTTCCATTCGAAAAGGAACAGCAAAATGTGAAAGTGCAAAAGTGTTGTTCCATTTCGAAAAGGAACAACAAAACGTAGAAGTGCAGAAGTGTTGTTCCATTTCGAAAAGGAACAGAAAAACGTGAGAGTGCAGAAGCATCGTTCCATTTCGAAAAAGAACAGCAAAACGTGAAAGTGCAGAAGTGTTGTTCCATTCGAAAAGGAACAACAACTATTCCATTTCGAAAAGGAACAACAAAATGTGAAAATGCAGAAGTGTTGTTCCATTCGAAAAGGAACAGCAAAATGTGAAAGCGCAGAGGAGTTGCTCCATTCGGAAAGGAACATCAAAACGTGAAAGTGCAGAAGTGTTGTTCCATTTCGAAAAGGAACAGCAAAATGTGAAAGTGCAGAAGTGTTGTTCCATTCAGAAAGGAATAGCAAAACGTGAAAGTGCAGAAGTGATATTCCATTTCGAAAGGAACAGCAAAACATGAAAGTGCAGAAGTGTTGTTCCATTCGAAAAGGAACAGCAACACGAGAAAGTGCAGAAGTGTTGTTCCATTCGAAAAGGAACAACAACACGTGAAAGTGCAGAAGTGTTGTTCCATTCGAAAAGGAACAACAAAATGTGAAAATGCAGAAGTGTTGTTCCATTCGAAAAGGAATAGCAAAATGTGAAAGTGCAAAATTACTGTTCCATTCGAAAAGGAACAACAGTTGTTCCATTTCGAAAAGGAACAACAAAATGTGAAAATGCAGAAGCGTTGTTCCATTCGAAAAGGAACAACAGTTGTTCCGTTTCGAAAAGGAATAGCGAAATGTGAAAAAGGAACAACAAAACGGACAATCATAAAATGTAAGCATGCAAAAGAAAACAGATTAGTTGTTCACGACATTGATGCTGAGAATGAGTTACACTTTGAATGAAGCAACACCTGAAACACAAAATATAAGAGAAATTAGAAAAGAAACAACAAAAAATAGTATGTAAATAAATAAATTAAGTTACAACAGCTTTGATGTTATGTCAAAAAAATGATCTCTTTGAAAAATATTTTGGCAGCAGTGATAAGACATGAATCTTCAAATGGAAATCAATTCTTCATTTCTTCTATTATGAATCTGTTGGGTAAGGAATTGGATGAAATTCCTTTGTTTCATTTAAAATTTCTTTCAAGAATCACTCGTCCATAAATTGACATTCTTTTTCTCCTAGGACCTGCAAAAAACGAGTATGTACCTGCAATAAAACATTAAATCATGGAGAAAGAGAGGTGCGTGGGCTCCATTAATCCAAGAATTATGCAAAAAACTAACAAGTAATTACTCTGTAGAACAAATCCATGGAGAAAATAACAAAGTAAAATCTATTTGTCACCTGCAGGAGAGCAGTGGTCGACCATACTAACCAGTAGCGTTTTAATCACAACTTCTTTGTTTTTCGTTCAAATTGAGTGATTCCAAATCCAAATGAGAGTTAATTCAAAGGTTTAGCTCCAGTAGAAACAGGTTTTAAAGATTCAATGATATGATATATCAATATTAGTTAGAACAACCTGCATAACAAAGTCATTTTCGATTACCCAGCTTAGACCAACAGTTGATATTTCAAGCATAAATTTTTCGTTTGATGTTGGATTCGAATGATTCAAATTGTAAATGAGATTATATTCATTTATTTATCTCCAATAGAAACAGGTTTTGAAGAAAATAAGAATTGATAGGTCAAATACTGTAAGGAACAACCAGAAAAACAGAGTTTTAAGGATGTTAATTTACGATAGACATTCAGTATTTCGATCATAACCTCCCCATACGATATTGAAAATTAGTGATTCTAATTTAATTTTAAACGAGACTCAGAGGGGAATCTACCATAGAAATAGGTTTTAAAAATTCATTCATTTAGGCCTCCAAAAACTGACTGTCCCAACTCTGTTCCTGAGTTGCCCGCTAGACATCTGGTCAATGTTTTGGTTCTAACTTTTTCGTTTCAAATCCAAATTGAGTGATTCAAATTGGGTTGGAAAATAGACATCAAGGGATACTTAGGATAGAAATAGGTTTTAAAAATATTCCCTTTTGGTCCATCAAAACATGACTGTCTCGACTATTTTTCCAAAACATTCATCAAGCCACAAGCCAAAAAAATATGATATTGAAGCATTTTTTCCAATTGGTGATAAAAGTGAATATGAGTGTTTGTAGAACTATTATTTCCATTATAATTCATATATATACACAAATGAATTAAAATATTATCACCAATATTTATTTGCATAGCATATTGCAACAAAAAAAACAACTAGTTTTACATATAAAAAAAAACAAAATGCATTTATTTATTCCCTTATTTATTTTATTTTCTACACTAACCTATTTTAATTTAAAAAATGAATATGACTACGTATATGAGTACTTCCATTGGAGCCATTTTTGAAATAAGGCTTCACATATACACATACCCAAATTTGAAAAATGCATATTAATGAAAATTAGGGTATGAGAAGCCAACTTCCCTTGAAAAGATGGTGTCAAAAATTGTTGAAGTATGGAGTGATGCTTCAAACAAATGATGTAGTGAAACCAATCTTCAATGTATCCGTTACTTTCTTGATTTCTCATATCCATCAGATCATGAAGTTCTTGAGCTTTTAAAATAGCTTGTTGATACATACTATAAGAAACCTCATTTTCTTCCATAGCTTCTACAATTTTTGAATTTGAAACATTCTGAATCTCATTGTAAGTTTTCTCTAATGGCACATGTAAGATAGAATGGGTGGAAAGGGTGGGTAAATTTGGCAGTTCAACATTGTAAGCATGTTGTACTAGTTTACTGTGGCGAGGGTGTGGAATTAGTTGAGCAGGAAAATGTGTAAGGAATGGAGCATTGTGATGATGTGGTTGATTGGGTTGTGTGAATGGTTTTGATGGGCAAGCAAGATGTTATGGAAGAGCTGGTAAAGAATATGGAGAATATGTTTGTGCTACAAGATGAGGGAGAGTAGTCATACAATCATAAGGTGAACCATATCAAACTTGTAGACAAGATTGGTGGTGGCTATATTGATATTGACATGGCTGCCCTAACACATTAATACTCCATAATGGATTATGCAAGTACGAGAATGGAGAAAAAGTGTTTTGAACCATACCTATAGGCCTTATTGCATCTTTCCCATCTCTTTGATATGCCACTTCCATCCTAGATAAGGAAGAGTGAATATCTATGGGATGTTTCTTTCAGTCATGAGGGCAAAACACTTCATCAAATTCTTCATTTTTATGAACCTGCAAAACATCTAATTTTTTATTTAGAGAGCTAATAATATCAACTTTAGAATTTTCAAATAAAACATTGATTTCAGCTTTTATGTCTCCTATTCTTGTAGCAGATTTGGAAAAGAAGGAACAAACATCTCTAGAATTCTTACCAGCCTTGGAGATTCCTCTTGAATACCTTATGCACAACTCACAAACATCATCATATGATAATTGAAAAACATCACCTTTTCCTATCAGATTTAAGATTTCTAAAAATTTATCTTTGATCCCTTTAAGAAGGAGGGTTTTTAATATCTCTTTTTCCAAATGCTCATATTTTGATTTTTGAAAGTTATATTGAAATCGATCTACATAGTCCTCCAAACTTTCATCTTCCCCTTGTATCATACCGAAAATATCTTCATTGGATTTGCAATAGTCTTGGTATTTCTTCAAGAATATGTTCTTCATGTCCTCCCATGACTGGATGCAATTCCCACCTAGGCTCATGAACCATCGGAGAGCTGCTCCTTTTAGAGTAAGAGGAAACACTTTCAACCTTTGATTGTTAGTGTAATAAGCATATCCTCTACAAAGTATTTCAAACTCAAACAAAAATGTATGTGGATCTTCATTTTTCAAGCCATGAAAATTTGGTAAAGATGGGGGAATTATATGCATTCGTGTCACTCCTCCTAGATCTTTGATAGGAAATGCAAAAGTAAAAATGTGAGCCATTTCTTACCATATAGGAGATGTTCTTCATGTGTTTATTTGAGGCTCCTTCTTCAAATGTCCCTATCAATCAGTTAGTGAAATGGGTGGTGCTTACATCACCACTTGCGTGAGACCGTGTGATTCATTTTTTTAAAATTTCTATCTTTTTCCTAATCGTTCACATAAAAATTCAAACATCTATTTCTACCTTAGGTTCTTTAACGATTATGTTGGAAAGCGTGCAGGGGAGCAGGGCTTTTACATTCTTTGTACGCAGGTTCTTACCTTCCATTTTTAATACCCAATTATTTCCTAACAGGCACTCATTAGATGCACGCTACTCTTTAAAAATGGCTACACTCTCCCCGGAAACGGTGCCAAAATGTGGAGCGATAAAAATGGTCTTTTTAACTCCTAATTACCTCACATTAATTGTCAACCCAGGGACGACTTTTAATTTCAAGAGTGTACTCAATCTGAGGCGACTATTTACTCAAGAGTAATGTTTTGCAGTATAGTGCTTAAAATACAAAAGTAAATGAATTCTTGGAAAGAAATCTAACTACAGCAAAATACCTTGAAGCCTAAATCATTCATTTGGAAAAATAAGCAATGTATCAGTCAAGGGTCCAGTAACAATAACTCATCCATTTAGAAATTGATGTAACCAAAAGTAATCAAGGAACAGATCGTCAATCTGGGGACTAGACAGCAAATTCCAATGCCCACTACAGTTTCAGATCGTTCTGCACACCAAAGCAATCAATAATGCAAATAACAGAAAATGGAACGACAAATATGAAATGGAACAAAACTTAAGAAATGGAACAGCAAGAAACTGAAATGTTCTAAACTATATCATTCACTCAAACAACCATGAATCGAGAATACAGTAGCAATAACTCATTCCTCTGGATATTGATGCAATTGAAATCAAACCGGAACAAGACAATCAATCTGGGAATGAGGAAGCAATCCAATGTTCTCTACAGTTGATAGTCCTGCTTTAAAGCAATTAAAAGGAAATCGAAATTGAACTAAAGCTACTATTGAAAGTAAATTAGGAAAACTCTTTAAAAGCCATCTATTGCAATTAATCAACAGAAATGAACAACAAAGTAAATGGGCAACAAATTGTAATTAAAGGAATCTAAACAACAAACTCTAATTAATGGAAATGAATAACAACAAAGCCAAATTAATAGCAATCTTTACTCTAAGAATAAATCGAACAACACACGGAAATAAAACAACATTGATTAATGATAAAATATGAAACAACGCTGGAATGTCAAATATAAATACACAATGACTTAACACACGGCACACCTTAGTAGTAATCTGATCTTGGTAATCCGATCATCAGTTTTAGTTATAAAGAATACGACTGTATTTTGGAATGGAACAGTAACGTTCATAGATTTAGCAATCACAAGGAAATATAGTCTCTAAGATGAATTCAGTAATACCAATTAAAGAGTGTTACAACACGGATACGCTATAATTGAACAACAATACATTCTGTAGATAATCCTAAAGATTCACAAGCTCATACAATGTACTAAGGCACAAGACAAGAATCTACTTCTACTTTCAACCAGCGGAAGCCAATAGATTGATGAAAAAAATATGAAAAATAAGAAGATAAATCAATGGCACATAACATAAGATGTATTTGGGTAAAGCCACTGTTCAAAACCATGCTATCTGTGTTACATATATCAGAAATAAGAGTGAAGATACAAATCTTGTTCTCACTAGAACAATTCCAGATAAGTATGATCAACTCTGTTAGCTCACAAGCTAGCTCTTGCCAAAATCTAACCCATTCTGCATCTCTCCAAGTCCCTAATCTCTTGCGTAATTAGGATGAATAACCTGTATTTAAAGGGAATTCATTCTTCCAAAACTATGCAATCCAAACATAGGATCAATCTTTAATGCATGCATGATATTTACACATTAGTAAATAATACCATTGATAGTACATTGTCCATGCACTCTTGTCTCAACTGGGTATTTCTCTAAACTGACATGCATGAGTTTCTCATGAGGGAATATTCAGTTAACTGGAGTAGCACTAGTGGATGCATTAGTGCACCAACTGAATGTTAGTCCTCTATTAGTTCCAAAAATAGTTTAGAATTAATTTAACTCAACTTAACTCAGTAAGTTGAGTGATCTAATTTCCAACTCAATTTAAACTCATATTGGACCCCTAAAACTTAGGGAGAACATATACATGACTACAAAAATACTTCCAACTCAAAATTCCTAAGCTAATTAAGTTAATTAAACTTAATTAACTATTTACAAGTTGCTATGAGAATAGAATTCAATTTTTATTCTCAGTTTAATTCAAGGACAAATTGAATTGGAATTTGTTGTTGCCATTTCTCAACATGTGGGGAGGGGTGATTACAGATTGGTATCAAAGTGGGTTTCATTCTCTTTAGGTGATATATGATATAGCACGTTGGTATCAAAACTACTAGGCTCAAAAAGTTGGAATGTATGGGAAGGATGTGATTGTTATGCATGCATGTCATTCATATGCATGCATTGCAGTGGCTATGGTTGTCATGTATATAGTCAATGTTACCATTTTATTTATCATGCATGATGTCGATATATATATATAGTGCTAATTTGGAATTATTTGTGTAGACAAGATAGCCTCCCCTGAAATTCATTGAGATATGACTTGATTATGTTTCCATTTGGTTTATATAACATGGTATGCTTGTAGGAAGAAGAAGATTAGATATGATGAGAAGAATGGTGGATTACAGTTCACAAAAATATCCTTATAGATCAACTGAGTAGTAATGAGATGATTACTCTCCTGACATAGAAGATATAATGAGAATCTTGAAAGAAAATATCAAAAGTTGCAATGAAGATAATGACTGGATAATTTAGTCACGGGAAAGAATTGCTAGAGCTTAGGAAAAGAAAGTTGAGGTCAATGCAATTATCCTTTAGAGCTATTTGGATTTGTAGAGACAAGACATCCAAGGATCAATTATGGACAAGAGGAAAGGAATAATGGGGCATATGGTAGCATATCTCAATTAGGGCACAGGTTGGATAGGAATGACATGGTCAGAGGTGGAAGATGGTTGGAAACACCTGATAGGAGAAGTAGTTCTTATGGGTTCTATTCTAATTATGTCTTAATGATACATCATCATCATCATCATTATCATCCTTATAAGAGGAGTGAAAAGAAATACTTGTAAGATGAGTTTAAGAAATCCAAACCTCCTGCCTTTGATGGAGAGCCGAAGAAACTGGAAAATGCAGAAGCATGGCTACTTGGTATGAAGAAGTTATTTGAATTTCATGATTATACAGAGGACATGAAAGGCAAGATAGCTATTTTTAGTCTCAAAGGGAAAGAAAATATTTCTTTGGAAGATGTGAAGTGTGTGAGAGGCATCAAGGTAGAGGAGTTGAGCTAGAATGAGTTCAAAAGACTCTTCAGGAAGAAGTACTTGTCTGAGAGATATTATGATGGAAAGGCTAAGGAATTCTATGAGTTGAACATGGGATTTATGACAAATAAATAGTACACAACCAAGTTTCTATAATTTCTAAGATATGTTCATTACCTAAAGGATGAGAAGACAAAGGTCCAAATATTCATTAGTGAAATTCCATTAGCATTCAAGGATTAGATTGAGGATGATGAGCCTCAATGATTGGAGGAAGTCATTGGGAAGATGAAACATTATTATGAGTAGCCAAATTATAAGCATGGTCCAAAGCGTGATTAGAAATGGAAGGCAAAGCTTGAAGGAAAATGGCCTCTGAAGCAGGAAAGACCTCGGGATGCATGTGAGAAAGAAAATGTGCCTCCTTACAGGAATTTTAATGTAGTTGAGAAGGGCCATTTACCTCAGCCTAGAGAGAAGTAGAATATAGGTAGTGGTAGAGAACTATTGCAGTGTTGGATTTGTGGCAAGGACTATCGCAAGAAAGATTGTTGATTATCCAGGGTGGTAGACCTAAGACCTATAGTGCTCAGAAGGTGCAGATAGTTGGGGATGTTTGACATAGCATTCCTTGGATTTTTGCAACACTTGATAAAAGGAAGTAAGATCATCAACCATCCATTATTGAGATGGAAGGTAAGTTTTTCAATCATGTTGTTTCACTTTTGATTGATCTTGGATATAATTATAGTTATGTTACTCTTGGCCTATTGGATAAGTGTGGCTTGAATAAATAAGTGCAAGTAGAGTCTTGGTTGGTGCAATTGGCTGCAGGTAACAAGAAAAGAGTTCATCATTGGCTAAGAGCTTGTGCATTTGAGCTAAATGATATGCCTACATCAGCACATCTAAATGTGCTTCCATTGGGACCATAGAGCATGATTTTGGGTATGGATTAGTTGTTTACTCACAATAATAAGGTAGATTGCTATGACAATGCTATTGAGTATTTGGATGATGATGGAGAGAATAGAATCTCAGAGAGAAATAAGAAGCCTACATCAGTGAGAATGGTTACAACTATGAAGGCTAAGTGCAATTGTAGGAAGGGGTGTGTATTGTTTGAAGTGCTTGTTTCTAGTGATAAGGGGAATGATGTTGAGGATGATGAAGTCTTGAAACAGGTACCCTCTTTTGTAGCCGTTTCAAGATGTTTTTCCTACAGAGATTCCAGAGTTACCACCTAAGATGGAAGTCGAATTCTCTATTGAGTTGGTACCAGGAGAAACACCAACATAAAAGACACTTTAAAAGATGAGCACCAGAGTTGGTGGAATTGAAGTTGTGGCTTCAGGAAATTCTTGATAAGGGCTACAATAGGTCAAGTATATCACCTTGGGATTAACTAGTATTGTTTGTAAAGAATAAGGATGGCACTCTCATATTCTGAATTTATTACAAGTAATTAAGCAAGGGGACTATCAACATGTATCCTTTTCCACATATCGTATCCGTTTCCATGGAACAATGACTTGTTTGATCATTTTAAGGAAGAAATAATGTTCTTGAAGATTAATTTGAGATTAGGATATCAGCAGGTGCACATCAAAGAAGAAGACATTTACAAGGTTGTATTTTGTACCAAGTATGGGCATTATGAGTTTGTGTTGGTTCCTTTTGGTCTTATTAATGCTCCACCTACCTTCATTTGTTTGATGAATAATTTGTTGCATCCTTGTTTGGAAAAGCTTGTGATAGTATACATTAATTACATATTGATATATTTTAAGAATGACAAAGAGCCCGCAGAGCACTTGGAAGAAGTATTAAGATTTGTTGAGATGACAATAAGAAATTCTAGTTTAATTTGTCCTTGAATTAAACTATGAAATAAAATTGAATTCTATTCTCATAGCAACTTGTAAATTGTCAATTAAGTTTAATTAACTTAATTAGCTTAGGAAATTTGAGTTGGTAGTCTTTCTTTATTCATGTATATGTTCTCCCTAAGTTTAGGGGTCCAATATGAGTTTAAATTGAGTTGGAAATTAGATCACTCAATTTATTGAGTTACATTCAATTAAATTAGCTCTAAATTATTTTTGGAACTAATAGAGGACTAACAGTCAGTTGGTGCACTAATGCATCCACTGGTGCTACTCCAGTTAACTGAATATTCCCTCATTAGAAACTCATGCATATCTATTTAGAGAAATACCCAGTTGAGACTAGAGTGCAGGGGCAATGTACAATCAGTGGTATTATTTACTGGAGTGTAAGTATCATGCATGCATCGAAGATTGATCCTATGTTTGGATTGCACACTTTTGGAAGCATGAATTCCATTTAAATATAGGTTACTCATCATGGGAATTACGCAAGATATTAGAGGTTTGGAGAGCTGCAAAATTGGCTAAGTGTTGGCCAAGAGCTAGCTTGTGAGTTGAGAGAGTTGAATATACATGTGCAGAATTTTTCTAGTGAGAACAAGATTGTATATTCGCTCATATTTCTGATATATACAATACAAATAGCAGGGTTTTGAGCAGTGGCTTTCCCCATATACATCTGGTGTTATGTGCCATTGATTTATTTTCTTCTTGTTCTTATTTTTTTCATCGATCTATTGGCTTCCATTGGTTGAAAGTAGAAGTAGATTCTTGTCCTGTGCTTTAGTAAATTGCATGAGATTGTGAATCTACAAATTTTCTACATGGTATCTACAGAGAGCCAAAAATGAATTGAAAGGAAGTTTGAGGGACAGGGAAGCTTCATGAATAAACTCTAAACCCTCCTATAGTCTTCAACCCTCCTTGCCATCATTTCCAAGCCTACATCACAAACCCAAGAATCATTCTTCTTCCTGACCAAGAAAAACACAAAAACATAGTTTCTCAAGAAAAGAAAAAAAACAAAAAATAAGAGAGGAAGCAACACCATCCACCTCACCTAAAGCCTACTACCTAGTACCTCTCCATCTCTGTCTACATCTTTGGCATCCTCCTCGAACCTCCAAGCACAGAAAGAAGCTGAAGTTTTAAGGGGAGAAGCAGCTACAGGAGCTCCTGTAGGAATTCCTGTAGCAGCTGATCTCATCAAAACCCAGCACCAACAGTAGGAGAATGCACACAGGAAGGTTGAGAAGACACCTGAAGCTCAGATCCAGCTAGAGAAAAACCTGCACAAGACACAACCACACATCAACAAAGAAAGATAGCATGCATCAAAAGAAATAAAGGCATGTAGCAAAGAAAGAGTCACAGTACATCACATCAAATACATTTAGATTACAGGTAAGTAACTAACCCGCTCCTCTATTTGCATTTGTGTAATTAGAAGACATGCAGAAGCAATGAGATGGTTGAGGTTGAATGAGGGAAATGTGGCCAGTTAACTTGGCCACCTTTATCTAGTTGACTCCACTCATTCGGGATGTCACCCGCAGTGCACATAGTCAACTCAAGAAAGATGTCAAGGATAGGTAGTGGAGGAAGTGTGAAATTCGATGCAATCATGAGGGATGATTATGAGGAAGAGCCATGATGACAAGGTAGGTGGGGACCAACGGTCCGAATATAGCCAATGTATACTTTGCCAGCTCACCCCCCATCAGCGAAAATATCCATAAAGGGTAATAAGTACTCCTCCCCGAGCACTCTCACCACCTTTTCCTTCATTCTTTCCTCATAACTCAGCTACAGTAGTCCCCTTGTGCCCCCACAACCTCATAACCATCATCTTCCATTGATCTCTCCCATGTTCCTGCTCTCAACATTTTCTATAGGAGCACTTACAGGTTCTACAAGAGCACCTACAGGAATTCTATAGGAGGATAGCAGGCTTCTACAGGAGGGGCAGCGAGTTATTTTGAAGGGAGAAAACACAGGTTTTAGCATGATTTTCAGACTGGGGAGGTAGGTTCCATGCATGCCCCCATTGAATATAAATATATGCAAGTAGTGGTTTCAATTTGAGGATGAAATAAAGCCTTTAGGAGGAGGAAATACATATCAAAAAAAAAAAAAAATGTTTAAAAAAAAAAAAGTCTCCTTTGTTTCTTTGTTTTTCTAAAAATCTGTTGTCTCCATCCCACATTTGGTTTACCAAAAGAGTATAAAAAAAATGACAGGAGGATTTATGAGAAAGGGCCCACCAACTCCACTAGGCTCCATGCACATCCACAAGTGGTGGACATCTTCACAAGGGCAAATTGGATGAACTTTTCTGAGAAATTCTAAGGGTTTGATGAGGAGATTGCCCAAGAATTTTCCCACTCTTTGGTCCCTCACTCAAGAACACATGCCACTATCACCTTTAGAGGTCTTTCCATGGAGATAAACCTTGAATTTATCAGTAGAGTCACTACCCTTCCTCTTGGGCTGCCTTGGAGTAAGGATGAGAAACCAATTGGCCAAGCTGCCAAGAAGAACTTTTTCCAAAACAATGAAACCCCTGTAGAGGATAAAAATGGCATTAGATGGGCTAGCATACCATATCCTTGGGATGAGGTTAGCTACCAAACAATCAAATACATTTCCTATGAGGGGAGGTACAACATTGTCTATGGTTATCACTTTATAATCCTTCATGAATTAAGGTATGGCATAGATGCTCCAGCCCCTCAGAAGCTCAGCATCCCCTACTTCCTCCTACAGTCCCTCATTGACTCCAGCACTAAAGTTTAAGCAAGGAATTCAAAGAAGCTAGCTCACCATGGGTTAATCAAAATCCTAGTGGAAGAATGCCTCCATACATTTACACTCCCTATAGCAAGGAAGTCTTCCAAAACATGACAGCTGACGATGACAAAAAGGTCGTAACCTATGATATCAGTCCTATTGGTAGTGAGGAAGAAGAGCAACAAGGGGGAGAAGGTGAATCCACCGGTGACTTAGCAAAACAAGGAATGAAGGAGGAAGAAACTAAGATAGAGGAGGAGAAAGCTCAAGAAACAGAGACAAAAAAAGAGACAGAAGGAGGAGAAAAGAGGCAGAGAAGGAAGAATGAGGAGAACAGTCCCCTGAGACTCTGGAAAGGGAGGCAAGAGCTACCCTCATTACCCTCAGTACACTAATCAAGCCAAAACAAAAGAGGAAAAGGCAAGCCTCCATGTATTTTAGGGCTAGGAAGAGCACAAGAATCAAAATAGGCAAACCTCAGCCCTCTTCAAAAGCGCTAATTGAAATTGAAGATTCACCCTCTACCCAAGGAAAAGAATCCCCTTCCAAGGCACCTATAACATATGAAAGGGGGACTCCTAGAGTTCCCACATGGAAAGAAAAGATAGAACTACAGGACCCAAAAACAGTCCTACAGGAGGCTCAGACAGTTCTACAGGAGACACTGTCAAAACTACAAGAGACCCAAAAGCTTGAGAAAAGGATGGAAGGACAACCATAAGTAAAGGAGGAATAAACAGAGATACAAGAACCTGATCCCCAGCCTAGTCCTGCCTCCAACTACAATCAAATTGAGGGAGGAAGGATAATTCCACAAAAACTTGCAATTCCATTATTCTTTGAATTAGAGAAAGAGAGAATAAGAACACATAGGTGGATGCAAATAGCCAAATCCAAAGGAGTTGAGGATATTGGCGATATGGAAAACAAACTCAGAGAAATGGATAGAGAGTTGAGTGCTATCAGACACAAGGAAGCAATTACAAGAAGCCACCTTAAAACTAAAAATGAATTACTAAGGAGGCAACTGCAAGAGAAAGAGACCCAACTAGCATGCATGGCCAACTTATCCATGCAGGCATTGCAATGTAGAACACCAGAAAAATCCTATGAACTATATCTCAAGGATCAATGGTTACAATTTCAGATAAATACTTTGGCAAAAAGAGGCACAATGCCTTTCCAAGATTAGGGTATGGATCTATGTGACCAAAGCACATTAGAGGATAAGGCAAAGATGGTAGAATTCTACCTACATAACATGGCCCTCATAGACATGAATGTGTGGGACCCCAATGCTAGGCTATAGGACCTGCAACTAATGGCGATGGCCTCATGGATGAACCATGAA
The DNA here is from genome assembly GCA_000404065.3 of Pinus taeda. NCBI lineage: Eukaryota > Viridiplantae > Streptophyta > Pinopsida > Pinales > Pinaceae > Pinus > Pinus taeda. Next base: position 60,800 of record APFE031292288.1, read on the forward strand.
GAGTTGAGGGCAGTGGAAATAAGAAGATTTATGATAAAAGCGTAGAATGAGCCATTAATGATAAGAGCTAAGCCATCAGATCCCATGGCACTCAACAACAAACACAACTTGCTTTCCAATAATCCTCAGATTGCCCCTAGATATATAAGTGATCAAGCACAAGCCATTGCACACTTTGAGGATATGCAAAGGCTACTTGGGGATTACTATGTGCATGCATGCATGAGGAGATGGAATACCTTACCACATAGTCTACAGATCAGGGAATATCGTTAACCCACAAGGATGAAGGAGGCATTAAGAAGAGTGCCACTGTACAAGCACTCCATACCAAGGCTGAAGGTCAACTTGATTGGCCTCAAACTAAGTCCCCCGCTGCTGTTAGGCATGCTGGAAGATAGAAAAGAAGAAAAGGAGGAGGAGCAGTGGGAAGAGATAGAAAGGAAGACAGGATTCTATGACAAGGAAGAGGAGACCACATCAGAAGCTTGGGATGCTAGGGAGGCCACCAGGGCCATAAAAGATGAGGAGATGGACTAAGTTACTCAAAGGATGAGCAACACCTTCAGTCAGGGGGTGATGATGAGTCTCATAAATGTGTAATTATATGGGCTCATTTTATCTCCTAACCTAGTCAAATCAACCATTCTCTTAGCTTATTGTATGATTTTATGATTATATTCATGCTTATGGAGTGAGTTGAGTTAGTTATGATGCCATGTGGTCTAACATGTGTTTAATGAATATTATTGATGAATTTTGAAGTCAAAGTCAAGGATCCAGTGGATAAACGGCAGCAATAACTTGAAGTAGACAAAGGAGAGGACTTATAGGAGGGAATCCCCCTCATTTATTACTCCTCACTTCGAATTCCCCTTCATTCAACTCAGAGTATAAGCAGCCAAATCATGCACTAGAAGGCAGCCGAACAAGTGGAGGATGACTGATGATTATCTCAAGTTTTGGGAGCCAAGCCTCCCTGATTTTAACAAAGTTGTTGGTAGCTTCATTTGTATAAGTAGAGAGGCCTAGGGCCTCACTAGGGTTGGATTTTTGTTGGATTTTTTCTTACGTAAACTCTGCTCAACTTCGAGTTTATTATTTTGTGACAGTTTCATTTAATCTTGTTATTGTTTTGAAAATATAGATGGAATCCTTTTTGAGTTAGCACTGAGTTACATCAGAGAGATGAAGCTCTTGGGTTAGGGCCCAATCCAAGTAGCCAAGCTCCTCTTTACTTGTATTTGTATGTTTTATTTCAGTTTGTAGATTAGGTTGCTATTAGATGTATTTCTTTTATGGCTAAGAATAGTTTGCTTTTGATGATTCAATAGTTTTCTTCCATTTGTGTTTTTCATAGCAGGTTCAATAGTGATAAACAAAGATTAAAAAGGCTAGAAACAGTGCCTTGGCCTCTCTTCCTCCCTTTGGGACCATGATTTGAGGCAAAGACCCTCTTTTTGCCCAAAAAACACAGATTTTCCTCATTCATAGGACTTCTAGTGTTTGTAGCTTTTTAGTAGGTTAATATTCTCGTTCTGTTTTTCTTTAGATATTCTTCATCATGCTCACTTATTTATTTGTAGTAGTCCTCTTTCATGCTTTCCTTTCTTGCAATATTTCTTATCATTTCCTTTCATCGATCATAGTTTAGACTAGTTTGATGCAAAACTCTGTTTTTCTAGATGCACTCATTTCATTTCTTATTTGATCTTATTGGTTGACTGTCAGTTCCTTTGCAGCAGATCTATTCAAGCATTAGGCTATATTATCATCCATCACATCCTCCATCTGATCCATGCCCTATAGGTTGCCCAAATGTCACCTCAATTCTGCCTTAGTTTCCAGCATTTTCCATAGAACTACTTCGTCTCTCCTTGAAAAAACCCAATCATCTTCCTCTCTCCTAATGATTCTTGGTAGATCCTTGGTGCCCTAACACCTCATTCCAACCTTCATCCACCTTTTCCACCCACTCTCACATCCTCAAAATAGTGAAAACTGCTCTCAGACTCTACCTGTAGGCCTCCTGTAGAACGTTGTTTTTCCTCTTGTAGATTTCCTGTGTCCTCCTATCAATTTTCCTGTAGGCTTTATTTTAAAGGCTAAGTGTGGGAAAAGCCTCCAGAAGGCCACCTGAGACCTCCTAGGACCCATCCACACCATCCTACATCCTCTCAAATCCCAAAACCACCCTCCAACACCACCTATTCGCTGCCACATTCACACACAATAAATTACATGCATGTCAAATTCCCATAAAAATACATAAAAACCAAAAAATATGTCTTTCACTTATATACTTCCAGAAATAGCATAGTTAGATGTTGTTTACTTCCTTGAATAGGTAATGGCATTCCTCTCATGGTTTTCATAGCTCTTTCTGCAAAAATAGAATTAGTTGGTTAATTAGGGTTTACTAGGTTTGGTTTACATTTTTAGTCTTTTCTCCTTTCTGTGGTTAGAGTAGCATCTATAGAGTAATATTTCTCTCCTTTCATCACATGTAGAGCTTCTTCTGGAGTCCATAGAAGTTGGCTTGATATCCTAGTGATTTTGTGGCGGTTGACCGAGTGACAACCTGCAATAAGAACTAGTACTTATGCATACATCATCGACGCTTCCAAGTTTGTTACGAACTACTAGGTTGATAAGAGTAAAGAAGGCAGCCCAGGAGTTGCAGCATTATTGTTGTAATACTGGTTCCCACCATATTTTTGGCACCATTATCGGGGAAGCGTTAGAGTATTTTGTGATTACTGCTTTCCTCTATTTTCTCTTGCAACATTCTACTAATAGTTTATTTCAGTAAGAGCAGACTAGTCATTTCCTTTCCTTTCAAGTTTTGCATTTCCTTTCTTTCCTTTTCAAATTCTACAAATTTCATTTCAGCAAGAGTAGACTATTCATTTCCTTTCCTTTCAAGTTCTACATTTCCTTGTTTTCCTTTTCAAATTTTTCAAATTTCATTTCAACAAGTTCATTTCAGTTAGTTGCAATTTGTTTTGTTCAATCAATTTCAGTTTTGTAGGTACTATCAATGTGGGGAAAAAAGAAATAAAAGCCAACCAAAATTATTTCCTTTCATGCCTCGTAGGAATAGAGATAAATCAGGAAAAAAAATTCCCAACACCCCCACTACTTCACACAGCTAACCTTCTCTCTTCTTCGGCGGCTACGATCAAGAAGAACCCTTAGGTGAACAACAAGACATATTTGAATAACCTATAGGGGAAGAAGAAGAAGAAAACATTCCTTTGGAGCCAATGGCTAAACACATAAATGCTAGGGGCAATGGAGAGAGAATAGAGGGTACCTTTCCCATTCGGGAGACTAATGGGGACACCAAAACGGAGAATATAAGCCCTTCCACCCTACCTCATTTCCATGGTCTAACTATAGAAGATCCTGACACCTTTTTGTTCGATTTTGTTGTTATCTGTCGAACCTATGACTATGCAGAAGATGAGAAAAAGTTGAAATTGTTCCCCTCTACTCTCAAGGATGCATCACTATGCTAGTTCATGAGATTAGTTGGCAATAGCACCACAACTTGGGCTCAGATGTAGCAAGCCTTTAACAACAAGTATCGAGACTATTGTAGGTCAAAAGATACTAAAGAAGGAATTTTCTGAATGACTATAGGAAGTGATGAGTCCCTGGAAGACTATGAAGAGAGGTTCTAGCTCAGTTACAAAAGGGTCAGGTGTACACTTGAACCTAAGTCTCTGAAGTTGGTCTTGCTCAGAGGAATTCGGGAAGATCTTTTAGACACCCTCCATCTACTGGTCGGGGGAGACATCTACCAACTATCCTATGAGGACATAAAGATTGTTTTTAGAAACCATTCTAGAGCAGCCAGAAAGAAAGGTAGGGGGAGTCAACCCATAGCCATTACCTCTTCCTCTAACTCATCCATTAAAGGAGAAATTGGAAACATGTTGGAAGACTTCAAGAGTGAGATGCTGCAGACTCTTGCCATGGAAATGGATACCTTACATATCAAAAGGAAACAAGAGGAATCAGAGAGGGTTTTGGCCATTTTTTGCCCTAGATGCACCAGTAGACATCCTAGGAATGAATGCCCATTAAACTCTATAGACGTTTGTTCAATCTGTGAAGAGAATAATTCTACAGATAAGTGCCCTTCCTTGCCCAGAATTAAAGTTGTATATCAAGGGGCTGAGGGGGTCACTGAATAGCACTATTACATAAACCAAATGAGGTTGCATGGACCTAGACCATACTAGCAGGGGATGTAAGGGACATCTTAGGCATACTACAACCCCAACCAAGTCACTTCCATACCTTCTTGGGGCCCCCCTGCCCATCCTTCCTAGTCCACACCTCCTCCTTGGTCCTTCACATCTCCATACCATGCGCAACCAACCACCCATTCATTTCAATCCTATGCTTAGCTGCAACCTCAGTGGAATGCATCTCAACAGGGGTGGAGGCCCCAATACAAATCTCCTCTCACTCTTTTGCCTCCACCACCTGCCCAACCAAATCTGAACCTAAACAATAGACAGGCTTAGCAAGTGTATAGTGGGGAACCGTCATGCCCGACCTATGTTGTGGAGATTCAAGAAATTAACTTACGATCTGGGAAAGTTCTCCCAGATAGCCAGCCTCCACCCAGGGAGGTTGAGGAAGATAAAGATGAAATCGTTCCTAAAGCAAATCCACGCTTTCCTGAGAGACTATCCGCGACACTCTAGCCTACCTCAGAAGAAACTAAACTCTTGGGAGAATTGAAACATTTATGTGTGAAGATACCACTTCTCCAAGCCATAAAATATGTACCTATCTACAATTGGTTGATCAAAGAGAAGTTCTTTAGGCATCCATGAAGGCGCAAGAGAGATGCCCCAGCCATCAATGTCATAGGGCAATTGTCCGACCTGATGTTAGGGTAGGTAATCTGTCCAAAATATCTAGACCTTGGAAGCCCATTAGTTGATGTCCACATCAATGGAACCATGATCCCACACACCTTGATTGATGTGGGAGCTACCATTAATGTGATGACAAAGGACACAATGCTCTAACTCAACCTCTAGGGCTCCTTGAGGAAGACCACAACCATGCTACAGCTTGCAAACCACTCCACCGTGACCCCTGAGGGGATTATGGATGATGTGATGGTATCCATTGATTCTTGGGAGTACCTTGCTCATTTCCTAGTTCTCCAGCCAAAGGCAAAGCTCATTGGGTATCCTCTCATTATGGGAAGACCCTGGTTGGCTACCGCCGATGCCTACATCAGTTGTCGAGCTGGGAACATGACCATAAAGAATGGGCATATGTCCAAATAGTTAATCCTATACCCTCTTGCCCAACGCTTGCTAGAACATGATCTACCTCTCTGGTTGGAGGAGGAAGATGAGGATGAAGTCTATTTTGCACCACTTTGTGCATTAGAAATCACCATGGGAGGAAACTGCAAGATGAGGATGATATGATTGAAAATCTGATTCAGAATCCACCTCCCAGTGTATCACCATTAGAGGACATAGTAAGAGAAACCCAAAACAACCCCTCAACTGATCTCTATGTGGATGAGTCCAAATCCTCTCTGTGTTAAGAATATAGAGTTTGGCCCATAAAGAACCTTGAAAATAAATCCATCCCTATCCACTTCCCACGAGAAGGAACTGTGTATCCTATTGAGAAAACACCTAGATGCCTTCGCCTGGAGTTATAAGGAGATGAAGGGAGTGCACCCTTCAGTATGCACTCATCATATATAAATCAAGGAGGATTGCAAGCTAGTCAGGCAACCTCAAAGGAGGATGAATCCAACACTTAAAGATATTGTTAAGGAAGAACTGCAAAAATTGCTTGATGCAGGATCCATCTATCCCATCTCTGACAGTGAATGGGTCTCTCCTTTGGTGCTAGTGCCCAAGAAAAATGGTAAGTGGAGAATCTATGTCGACTATCGGGAATTGAACAAAGCCACTAAAAAGGACCATTTTCCTTTACCTTTCATAGATCAAGTGTTAGATGGTCTAGTAGGGAAACAATTTTTCTCTTTCCTAGATGGGTTTAGCGGGTACAATCAGATTCAAATCAGCCCAGAAGACCAAGATAAGACCACTTTCACTTGTCCTTGGGGTAACTTTGCATACCGTGTCCTTCCTTTTGGTTTGTGCAATGCTCCAGCCACTTTCCAAAGAGCAGTATTGAGTATATTTTCTGAACTAGTTCATGATGCAGTAGAAATATACATGGATGATTTTACTCCTTATGGTTCTGATTTTCAGGAGGCTTTGTCTAACTTATGAAAAGTTCTAAATAAGTTTATTGACATGAATCTGTCCCTCATTCTGGAAAAATGTGAATTCTTGATGACTGAAGGGACCATGCTAGGTCATGCAATATCTTAGCAAGGATTGCAGGTGGACCACAGCAAAATTGCCATCATCCAAAGCGTTCCACCTCCTCAAAATGTGAGAGATGTTAGGAGTTTCCTAGGCTTAGTTGGGTATTACAGGAGATTCATTAAATATTTCAGCAAGCTAACCTCTCCTTTGTTTGGCCTCTTAGGCAAAGATGTCAAGTTCATATGGTCAGAAAACTGTCAAGAATCCCTAGATACCTTGAAGAGAAAGCTCGTGACTTCCCCAATTATGAGAGGACCAAACTGGGCCCTACCTTTCCACATTCACACATATGCCTCGAAAAAATCAATAGGAGCAACCTGAGGACAAATTGATGAAAAGTTAACTTATGCCATATGCTTTATAAGCAAAAACTTGTCAAAGGCAGAGTTAAACTATAAAGTGATCGAGAAGGAACTCCTAGCTGTCATGCATTCCTTAAACAAATTCAGACATTATATCATAGGCTATAAAAACTTTGTGCACATTGATCACGTTATAATTAGATATTTAATGAACAAACCAGATTTAAATGCTCGCATTATCAGATGGTTTCTCTTACTGCAACAGTTTGATTTGACCATTATTGATAGGTTTGGCAAAGAAAATGTTGTTGCTGCCTTTTTGTCTAGAGAAAATTTATCTACAGGTGAAGAAGGAATGGTGGATGACCAAATTCCAGATGAACATATGTTTGCTATCTTAGTACTCTCCCCATGGTTTGCTAATATAGAAAACTACTTGGTTTCAGCACAGTTTCCACCACACCTGTCCTTAACAAAGAAGAGCAAGAGCGTAAGGAAAAGCACCCCTTTCACCTGGATTGGGGGAATCTCTTCAAACTTGGCCCAGATTAGATCTTAAGATGGTGTGTCAAGGAGGAGGAAGTCTTTGACATCCTCTTGACCTGTCATGATGGGCCTTATGGAGCTCATTTTGCAGCAAAAAGGACTGCCTTCAAGATATTGCAAGCAGGCTACTACTGTCCCACTCTTCATCAGATGTGAGGAGATATACCAGCCACTGTGATCGATGTTAGAGGATGGGGAAACCTACTCCAAAGGATGAGATGCTCATGCAACTTCAAGTGACCTTTGAGCCATTTGAGAAGTGGGGCATGGACTTTGTGGGTCCTATCAGCCCTCCTTCAAAGAAAAAACAATACATCATTACGTGCATCAATTACCTGACAAAGTGGGAAGAGACAAAAGCAATCAAAGCAACGATAGAGGAAAAAGTAGCTGAGTTTTTGAAGAGAACATATTCTACAAGTTTGGGTATCCAAGAGAGTTGGCCATAGATCAAGGTAGTTAGTTCACTTCCAATTTGATTGAAGACCTACTCACACATCATAGAATCAAGCACAGGACCTCGACCCCTTACCATCTAGAAGCCAATGGGCAGGTGGAGGTCACTAACAGAGCATTGGAAGGGATCCTGAAAAAGGTAGTAAGCAGTAGCGAAAAAGACTAGGTGGACAGATTAGTTGAGGCCACTTGGGCCTACAACACAACATGGAAGACCACCATAGGGTTCACACCCTATGAGTTGGTTTATGGGTAGAAAGCTTTGCTATCAATAGAATTTGAATTCAATACCCTAAGGATGTGTTGAAGCCCCGAAAATCGGGTCGAACACAAGGGGGATACCCACCCGGTCCAGACCTTGGTTGGCAGCTCCTTATCCATTTGGTATAGCGGGTCTGACTGGGGATAACGGGACCAGTTTCCCGATCTTGGGTGTGTGTGTGCATGTAGAGTTGAATATTGCTGATCTAAGAGTACTTTAAAGCTAATCTAATTCATATTCTTTAAACTAACTCTATGCTATTGTAATCTAACGAGAAACAACACATCTAATCTACGCTAACCCGGGATGTATATCTTCTATTATGCGATCTAAAGAGATTTCGAACAATAACTGGTAATAAAGATCATTCAGCTATCATAAGAAAGAACCCATTAAGATAAACCACTTTGGCATAAGAGTTAGGCAAACAGTTGTGAACAGTATATCGCATATAACTATTCAGTATGTCAGACATAAAACAATATGACTCCCACCGTACAAGAAGTGCCAAATGTAATCCAAACATTCATACAATGACATATACAACTGAAACTATAATCACTCAAGAATATAAGCCGGAAATGGTCAAGAGATTAAAATTACCATTATGACTATCCACTCATAAGCTCTAAGCAACAATGTTTATCTTTTCCTGTTTTACATCTACTAGAGTACAGAAGGTGCAAAAATCAGTAGCAATATCAAACGCAAACATTAATAAACCTGATCCATCCATTCATCAAAACCCACCTCCGAGGGCACAAAAGTGCATGTTCTGAGGACGAGTTTTTGACAAATCTCCGGACCCTTCTCTAAATGCCTGAGAAGGGTTTAAATACTGCTAGCTAATTAACTTGATTACATAAATTTAGGATCCGATTTTCAAATGACGGTCCTTCTGATAAAGCAAACTTATTTCTAAAAATTAAATCTGACTCTGAACTATTTCTGTATTTACTCCTGAGTAAGCATGCAACATTTGACTGGGAAGAGTCGGCTGGTTGCCATCCACTTTTCTGTGTGCTATAAAAATAGAAGTAACAAGAGTTGGCACCACTTTCTGGTAAACTATAAGATATTTTAGAGAATCTTCCTCTAACTGGGTATATTCACTGCGTGTATAATTGGTAATAACTCAAATTTCCCCCAAACTGATTTTGCTTTTGCTATTTCGGTTTCTGTCTTTGCGAACGACTTAATGAGTCAAAAGACTTTATTTTCTGAACAATTCTCTGGATTGAAAACTACCTCCGTTCTTCATTCCGGGCTTTTTTGTGTGTAAGTTTCAGGTCTTTTTGTAATCATGCTGCTTTTGTGCACCTTTGATTCTGAGCTTTAGATGACCTATCAACATCAGCATTCGTTGAGTGATATTCTGGAATCTGTAGTCCTATCGTATGCAGCACCCATTTCTGAAGGGATTTATTCTCTGTTCTCTGAGCATTGGCACTTTCCCCTTTTCCTTAGATGTTTCCTACATATTGCTTCATGTTATTTCCTATTTTATAGTTTATGTAAAGGAAAAGAGTATTGGTAGTAAAGATTGACATGAAAGCTTCAAATCTTATGTATGCATAATTATGACATTCACAGCGAACTGACCCCTCGAAAAACAAAAATCAGTCATTCCTGGATACTTTGGCGTATAATCATTAATTTCTTTTTTAAGGCGCGCGCTTAATTTTGATTAATGGGCAGCTTTCCTTGAATACTGTGCCGAGGAAAATTCGCACTTATCGCAGATCACAGATCGCAGATTGTGTTATAGTATCGTGGCATCGCAATATCAGATCATTGCAGATCGCAGATCGCAAAAATAGTCATTGTGTGCTACTTTACGCGATGTTGCGATATGCGACATCGCACATCGGTCGTCGAAGATTTCTTAAGTTTTTCTTTTAAGAGCGCTTCATAGTGAATGCGATGCGATGATTTTCGCATTGTTCCTTCGTAGTTTATTATGCTCATAAAAGAAATGTTTCATTGCTTTGTCGCGATAAAATTTTAAGGAATTAAAAACAAAAATGTTCCTAAAACTGTTTGTTTGAATTTTTATTAAGGGTCCCCATTTTCTTGGTGTTATTGCTAATATCAAGCAAAGAGGGGGGTTGTTGGTGGCCACAACAATGGCGATTCATTGGGAAGAACCAGTTATCTCTGATTTTCTATTGAATTTTAACTTCCGAAACAGAAAAATTTTCATAAGTCTAAACTTTGTTATGGACATATAGAGTACATTATTTCTTATCCTATCAATGATATTTTGTTTCAACCCTTCTCTATTCCAATCGTTCGTTTCCTGAGGCTTAGTCCTTGCATTTACACCAGCCATTACTTGGTCTTTTAAAGATAAAATAAGGTCATCTCTATTATGCTGGCCTTTTAAAATATGCTCATTTACCGTAGGTAGAGCCTCTGCTGCTAGCAGGCATCCATAGCCTCGACAGGGTTACCTATTACCCAGCAATGATCCTTTATCCTGCTTAAGGCTATCTACAACTTTTTCAGAGAAAAACCCATTTTGACACTTTTTCTTTTTATTCTCTAAAGAACAATGTCTTGGTTTGGTGGCCAAATTATGACACAATAATTCACTTGATTTACACTTTTGCTGAACAAGCTGGCTCGTGATGAGACCCCTTATCTTTTGATTGCAACAATCTTAAGTCGTTGCCCTGTTTTTGTGGACAGTATTGGCAAAGTCAGCAAGTTATAATATCTTTGATCATGATAAGTCGGCTTGTGATGAGACCTCTTATTCTTTGAGATACAGTGTTTTCTCGGATTGTTTCTCTGAATGCTGCGATTTTCTTTAGCAGGGAGGAAACCATTGTTTTTCCTTTAGAAAGCCCTAGACGATAATAATAGAGTTTGAAAATAGCAGTTTTACAGAGAATACTCATTTTATTATTAATACCTTTCATTGTGCTGATATAAAACAAGTTTTTTTCCAAAGGTTGCTTTCATAAAAAATTTTGAAGTTGGAACTAGTATCATATTTAGGCTAAAGTTTTAACTCTATCCATCAATAATAAAGATCAAATTTTTTGAAAATTTTTTGCTATTTGTACAAGCGAAAAATCAAAATCTAACAGAGAATTTGGTGTCTTTTTTGCGTGAACTCCTGTAATAACCATCTACAACTGGTTTTATTTATAAGAAAGAAGAAACAACAAGCTATCCTACAAAAAATAGAAGAATAATCTTCTATGGAACGTATATTTTCAAGATTTGTCCATTAACAGGCAAAGAATCCTTTCTACCTGCTAAATCCTGCAACACAAACGTTGATGGGACTATGACTTCTACAATCTGAAAAGGACCAAGCCACATTTTCTGGAATTTTGTATGTTTGCCCTTCTCTTCATGAGCCTTATCCCATTTCAAAACTAGATCTCCCATCTGAAAGTTTTTTCTAGTCATTATACTTGAATCAAAAGAGGATTTTATTAGCGCTTGGTGATGGGCATGGGTTTTCTTAGCTTGTTCTCGTTGTTCTTCTAATTTAATTATTTCCATTTGTCTTAATTGTAAGGAGGAAGTAGATACCTCATCGATGTATTGTACTAAAGACAAGGAGTGGATCATCAAGTGAGTTGGAAGAACCACTTCCTTCCCATAAACTAAGTTAAAGGGAGAAGTGCCGATTGAAGCTTTCTTCGTTATTATATCTGCCCATAAAGCATTTACCAAAGTTTTGTGCCAATTCTTATGGTTCTGGTCAACTGTCCTTTTAATAATCCTGATTAGGTTTTTATTTGTTGACTCAACCAGTCCATTTCCTTGCGGATAGTAGTTGGCCGAATATTTCAGTTTGAACCCTCTTTTAAGTGCGAACTCGGTCATTGCATTCCCAGAAAAGTATGAAGCATTATAAAAAATTAGAGCCGTTGGCAATCCAAACCTAGTGATTATAAATTGATCAATGAATTCAATGATGTTTTCAAAATTAGCTCTCTTGAGAGGAACTGCTTCTACCCATTTAGTAAAATAATTAGTTGTCGTGAGGATGTACCTATGCTACTTAGAAGAGTGAGGAACGATCTCACCTATTATGTCCAAGCCCCATTGACTGAATGGTTGCTCAATGTTTACCAGCTGTAGTGGCATGGACGGTTTCTTTTGTCTCCCTGCAGTGGTTTGGCAGATTTGGCATTTCCTCACGTAACTGTGTGAGTCTTTGAACAGTGTGGGCCAATAATACCCCGCACGTACGATCTTATGTGCGGTAGCATCTCCAGTATAGTGTCCGCCTGCGGGCCCATCATGGAGTTCCTGCAAAACCTTCTCGGCTTCAATTTTCTCAAGACACCTAAGAAGTATAGAATCATAATTCCTTTTAAACAGAACATCATTTATGAGCTGATATTGTTTAGCTTTTAATCTCAGGGCTCTTTTCTTGGTGTGATCCAGGTGTGCTGGAGCATACCCATTTTTGAGATAATAAATGGTGTCAGCGTATAATGATTTCTGTATTCGTTTAGGCTTACCTCATACATTTGTACTTCCTCAGATGAGCTTTCAGGAATCTGCGATGCTCCAGCCAACATTTTGTAGAAGCCTTGACCTCTCACAATGCTTGTTGGTTTGATTTCAAGGTCGTATTCTTGTAAAGCAGTGATCCAATTTCCTTTTTTTTCACCCACATCTTTCTGTATTAAAAGATTTCTTACCGCTGGAAACGGTACTATGACCTTGGTATGGGTTTTAAGTAAGAAAGGTCTGAAATATTTGATCACTTTGAAAACAACCTATGCCTGTTTCTCCACATCTGAATAGTTGAGTTTAGCACCTTGTAAATTAGAGCTAAAAAATGCGATTGGAGCTTCCGCTTTCTCTTGATTCGCTTGAGTTAGAATCGCGGAATATGATTTTTCTAAGGCGAATGTGTATAACATAAAAGATTTTGAAAAATTTGGGGTTGCTAAAGACGGAGCATTAATGATAGCTTGTTTGATCAGATTGAATGCTTCATGCTCATCTTGACCCCATTCGAAATTTGAATTCTTTTTTATCATGGTTTGTAAAGGAGAAACAATTCTTGAAAAATCTGGGACAAATCTTTTCACAAAATTGATTTGACCAAGAAAAGATTGCATGGCCTTTTTATTGTGAGGTAGGTATATTTCAAAAATTCTTTGATTCTATCAGGTTCAAGGAATACCGATTTTGATACTATGAATCCTAGATTTTTCCTTCATTAATGCGAAAATATTTCTTTGGGTTAGTGAATCCCTACCTTAAACTCAGAAGATTTGTTTCAAGTCTCTGAGATGGTCGGCTTTGCTTCTTGGAGTACATTTTTTATATCATCCAAATAAATCACTACGGCTTTATTGACTAAACCCTTGAATGCGATGTCCATAGCTCTCTGAAATGTAGCGCCGGCATTGATCAAACCAAATGGCATCTTCCGATATGCGTATGTGCCCCATTTGGTTTGGAACGTGGTTTTTAACTGATCGTCTGGATGTACCAGCACTTGATTGTATCCTGAAAATCCATCCAAAAAAGACATTAGTTCTGAACCTGCTACTGCCTGTAATACCTGCTCCATAGGAATGAGGGGAAAATTTTCTTTTTGACAGGCTTTGTTGAGATTCTGAAAATCGATGCAGATTCTAATATCTCTGCTTTTCTTTCTAATGGGTACCATATTGGAGATCCACTTGGAATGTCTGACGGGGAAAATTATTCTGGCCTTTAACAACTTATTCATCTCAGTCTTTATTTGGTTTTCTAGATTGGGGTGGATTTTTCTTGGTTTCTGTTGGACAGGTTTTTCATTGTCAATCATAGGGATAGTATGTTGAATAATGGAAGTGTCGTATGTCTTCAACTCATCGTAATTCCAGGCAAAAACATTTTTGTATTGTCTCAAAAGATGAATATATGCTAGTTTCTCTTCAGGGGCTAGGCCATGGCCTAGATTAACGTTTTGTGGTTTATCATCGGTTCCTAGGTTTACTGATTCGTAGTTCAGAGTTGAACTGTAGAGCTTAGAATTAGTAGACCTTTTAAACCAACTTTTCAGATCGTATAAGTCTTCCAACTTAACCACCAATTTAGGTATAGCATTATCAGTGCTACTTTGTTGTATTTGTCGATCATGGTGGTCTTCGTCAATTATTTGATTGGAGTAGGATCCTTCAGAGGTGAGGAAATTTACAATATCAGGATCGTCATTGAATACTCTCCAGTTTGTAATGTTGTCCGGGATGGACGGTCTAAAGATTAATTCTATCGAGAATCTATCTGGACTAAAATCCTCAGAGGGAATTAGTCTAGAAGCTACGTTGGCTAAAAGGTCTACGCTTGCGTTTTGAATTCTCGGGATTGAGAAAATATTGAATGCTATGAAATGCTCAGCCAAATCCTGTACTAGAGATTGATAGTGTTTCAAATGACTTGATAGGCAATGTATGGTGTTACGTACCTGTTTGACAACAATCTCAGAGTCTCCAAAGACTTGAAGGTACTTGACGTTCAACCCAATTGCTTTGTATAGGCCTTGCACCAAGGCCTCATATTCTGTTGTATTGTTTGTGCAATAGAATTCAAGTCTGCACGTAAGCATTGTCTTGTTCCCTTCTAGACTAATCAGAACGCATCCTGCTCCTGCTCCTTCGTTAGATTTAGAGCCATCAAAATATAATTTCCAAAAAAAAGATGTATTTATAGGTTCTTCTACAAAATTAACACACTTTGAATTATCAGTTTGGGAAAAAATTTCGACTTGGGACAAAACTAAATTTTCTAAGTAAGGTGATGTATGAGCATTGAAATTGCCGAGGAAAGAATCTACCGAGTAATTGCCTATGATGCTATTGTTGTATGCTATTGCTTCATTTTCCCCTTCTAATTCTGTTACTATGTATTTCTGGTGTAACTCTCGTTCAACATTTATTTGATTTGGTTTACCATTGTATGGTAACCACATGTGCGACCACTTGGTTGAAAAGTATCCATGGAGTTTTTTGGACCAATCCGTGCTAAGAATTAAGCCGTAGAATTCTGGGATATCAGCTACTAGAATGTCGATAACCTGACATACCTTGGGGTTAGACGACAATCTTATGGTGAACTTGATTTAAGTTTCACCAATCACTTTCGACTTGAGATCGATCAAGCTGAAACTATGTGCACTCGGATTTTTTGTGGTGGAACGTTTTAAACTTAAGCACATATTGAGATCTTGGGGTAAAATATTTGTTGGAAGCTCCAGAATCTTACCCAAACATGTGGCACTTTTTTATGAAGATTTCATACGTGAGGAGAAAAGGGGTGTGAGACCTTGATCTTCCTTCCATTCAAGGCGATGTCATTTGGATCGATCTTATTGGCCGTGTTGATTGGGGGTCTTCCCATGTTGTGGGTAGCTACAGTTGTGGGCAAAGCTGTAGTAGGTACGGCGTGTAATTCTTTCATCATTATCTTCTGTTGATGTTTCAATTTGCTCAATTCATAAAGAGTGATATTAGCCCGAGTCTTTTTCATGTCATCAATAATATGTAGTCCATTTCATCTGACACTATTAGTGTTCTTGATGGAGGTGTTTCATCTGGTTGGACTGGGATAGATTGAGTCACCTTAGCGGTCGTTTTCTTTGTTGCGACTTTTTCTTTTACTGTAGGGCTCGCGCCCTTCTGCTTAGGGGTAGTTTGGGGAGGATCAAGTTTGTTTTTGCTTCGTGTGCTAACCAGAAATGCTTCTTCATCTTCTTCTTATGGGAGGATGAAATCCCACATTCCTTGTAGTTCCACAATTTCTTCATCATTAGTCTGCCCTTCAGTGGTTCTCTCTTCTTCTTCCTCTTCTTCGGATTCGACATTTGAGATAGCGTTGGGTGGTTTCGCATCCATTGAAGGGCCTCTTTTAAAAGTTATGTAGGGATTTTTTGAAGAAGTTTCTGCCACTTGTTTTTTTATGTCAATCATCTCATTGGACATGGTCTTTAATACCTTCCGCAATCCTTCTAAATTGAAAGGATCTTTCGTCTGTTTCTTCTTGGGGTCTTCCTTGAAGGTGACCTTTTTATATTTGCGTTCTTCTATCGCAGATCTCTTCTCCAAGGCTATAACGTGTTTCTCTACTGCTATCACCTCTGTCAGGTTTTCAATTAAAGTTGTTTTATTTGCCCTATCTACGAAGACTGCTAAGTTTGATGGTGCTGTGATATACCATTCACAGCGTACTTCTTCGCTAGGTTGGGAAGCAGTGGGGATTTTGTTGAGGATCTTATTGAATCGCAAATTGAAATCTTTGATGGGTTCTCTAACTTCGGCTTTAAGATTGTATAAGTCACTGATTAACGTTGCTGTTGATCTTTCATCACCAAATTTGGTGAGGAATTGATTTTGAAAGATGTCCCAACTTGTTATAGACCCGAAGGGTAATGAAAAGTACCATGACTCGGCTGTTCCTTGCATTGTATAGGGAAAAAGCCGGACAACGGCATCTTTGTTGGTAACTTCATTGAGATTGACAGAGAGCATGAAATTGTTAATGTGCTCTTCAGCTAGCATGCCTACTTCTGGGTTGAATTTGGGTAGACATTTCTCAGGATGGGCTGGTATTTGGCTCAGGGGTGGAGGCATTAAAACCGCTCCAGGGTTGTTCCATGGAGATTGGGCCATTTTTTAGCTGATAGTAATTGCAAGTGTAGGGGATAATCGTTGAGGATGGGAAGATGAAGATATTATGATCTTGGACGATTGGGGAAGAGGGGTTGTGGAAGGTGGATGAGTGGTTTGGAATGAAGATGTGGGCAGTTGACTTCGCGGTGAGGGGGTTGAGATGGATGATGTAGATGAAAGAGTCTCACTGTCAGACTGCAGTGATGTTTTCCTTGCTCTTTTCCTAATGGGGAGAGGGAATTCAGTTGGCTGGATGTCAAATTTTTCGCTCTTTAACCTAGTCAGGGGATGAGCAGGATTGTACTACGAAGTCACACTGCCTTGAGATTTATCAGACCCCAGTGTAAAACTAGAAAATCCCTGGAGTTTTTGAATAAGAGTTTGAACTTCAGGGGGTTCAATGGTAGATTGGTCTGAAATATTAGGGTATGTAGCAATGGTTAAAATTTGACCTACTTTTGACTCTAAATTTAAACATACTGGGGAAGTCGGGGAGTTGATGAGGGTGATTTACTCTCATAATGGTATTTAGATTTCGATTTAGGTGCCATTCATAGTTCAGGCCCTCCTTCTAGCACCAAATATGTTGAAGCCCCAAAAATCGGGTCAACAACAAGGTGGATACCCACCCGGTCCGGACCTTGGTTGGCAGCTCCTTATCCGTTTGGTATAGAGGGTCCGATTGGGGATAACGGGACCAATTTCCCGATCTTGGGTGTGTGTGTGTGTGTAGAGTTGAATACTGCTGATCTAAGAGTACTTTAAAGCTAATCTAATTCAGATTCTTTAAACTAACTCTATGCTATTGCAATCTAACGAGAAACAACACATCTAATCTACGCTAACCCGGGATGTATATCTTCTATTATGCGATCTAAAGAGATTTCGAACAATAACTGGTAATAAAGATCATTCAGCTATCATAAGAATAGAAATCATTTAAGATAAACCACTTTGCATAAGAAGTTAGGCAAAACGGTTGTGAACAGCATATCACATAATAAGCTATTCATATGTCAGACATAAACAATATGACTCCACCGTACAGAAGTGCCAAATGGTAACCCACACATTCATGCAATGACATATAAACAACTGAAAAACTATAAATCACTTCAAGAATATAAGCAGAAATGGTCAAGAGATAAAAGTACCATTTATGACTAGTTCCACTCATAAGCTTCAAGCAACAATGATTTATCTCTCCTTGTTTTAACATCTACTAAGAGTACAGAAGTGCAAAATCAGTAGCAGATATCAAACGCAAACATTAATAAACCTTGATCCATCCATTCATCAAAACCACCTCCGAGGGCACAAAAGTGCATGTTCTGAGGACGAGTTTTTGACAAATCTCCGGACCCTTCTCTAAATGCCTGAGAAGGGTTTAAATACTGCTAGCTAATTAACTTGATTACATAAATTTAGGATCCAATTTTCAAATGACCGTCCTTCTGATAAAGCAAACTTATTTCTAAAAATTAAATCTGACTCTGAACTATTTCTGTATTTACTCCTGAGTAAGCATGCAACATTTGACTGGGAAGAGTCGGCTGGTTGCCATCCACTTTTGTGTGTGCTATAAAAATAGAAGTAACAAGAGCTGGCACCACTTTCTGGTAAACTATAAGATATTTTAGAGAATCTTCCTCTGACTAGGTATATTCACTACGTGTATAATTGGTAATAACTCAAATTTCCCCCAAACTGATTTTGCTTTTGCTATTTCGGTTTCTGTCTTTGCAAACGACTTAATGAGTCAAAAGACTTTATTTTCTGAACAATTCTCTGGATTGAAAACTGCCTCCGTTCTTCATTCCGAGCTTTTTGGTGTGTAAGTTTCAGGTCTTTTTGTAATCATGCTGCTTTTGTGCACCTTTGATTCTGAGCTTTAGATGACCTATCGGCATCAACATCCATTGAGTGATACTCTGGAATCTGTAGTCTTATCGTATGCGGCACCCATTTCTGAAGGGATTTCTTCTCTGTTCTCTGAGCATTGGCGCTTTCCCCTTTTCCTTAGATGTTTCCTGCATATTGCTTCATGTTATTTCCTGTTTTATAGTTTATGCAAAGGAAAAGAGTAATGGTAGTAAAGATTGACATGAAAGCTTCAAATCTTATGTATGCATAATTATGACATTCACAGCGAACTGACCCTTCGAAAAACAAAAAGCAGTCATTCCTGGAAACTTTGGCGTACAATAATTAATTTCTTTTTTAAGGCGCGCGCTTAATTTTGATTAATGGGCAGCTTTCCTTGAATATTGTGCTGAGGAAATTTCGTGCTTATCGCAGATCGCAGATTGTGTTATAGTATCGTGGCATCGCAATATCGGATCATTGCAAATTGCAGATCGCAAAAATTAGTCATTGTGTGCTACTTTACACGATGTTGCGATATGCGATGTCGCACATCGGCCGTCGGAGATTTCTTAAGTTTTTCTTTTAAGAACACTTCATAGTGAATGCGATGCGATGATTTTCGCATTGTTCCTTCGTAGTTTATTATGCTCATAAAAGAAATGTTTCATTGCTTTGTCGCGATAAAATTTTAAGGAATTAAAAACAAAAATGTTCCTAAAACTGTTTGTTTGAATTTTTATTAAGGGTCCCCATTTGCTTGGTGTTATTGCTAATATCAAGCAAAGAGGGGGGTTGTTGGTGGCCACAACAAGATGGTAGCTCAGCTGGACCTAGACCTCATCCATGCACAGAAAGAAAGATTACTTCAGCTCAATGGATTGGATGAACACAGATTGCAGGCCCTTCTCCATACAGAGGTAGTTTAGCTTCAGAGAAAGATATGGCATGAAAAAAGTATCAAGGATAAGCAATTCCAAGAGGCAGATTGGGCACTACTCTATGATTCAAGATACAAAGATTTCAAAGGAAAGCTGAGGACAAGATGGTTGGGACCCTACGCTGTGGAGAAATGCATTCACAATGGTTCAGTTCTTATCAGAACCATTGATGATGAAGCCATCCCCATACTTGTCAATGGACACTGGTTGAAAGTCTACAAAAAACCCCTCTCCAAGCAAGAGTTCATTGAAGATCTAAATAAGACAATGATGGTAGTGGAGCATGTCTTAGCCTCCACTTCACCCACTCACTGAAGGAAAAGAAAAAGAGAAATAAAAAATAAGGACTCAAGTGAAAACCTCCATGAGGCGCTTGAGTCCCATCATTGGGTTGAAAACCTCTTCTAAGGTGGCCCAGTGATGTAAAAATAAAAAATAAAAAAATAAGATCCCTGGGTGAAAACCTCCCTTGGAGACACCTAGGGCAGGCAACTAGGGTGAAAACCTCCCTGAGGAGCCCTAGTTGTTTTCAAAAATAAAGAGAGTGAATTTTCATTTTCATTGCAAGTTGCAGGAGGACTACAAGAAGCAGGAGAAGATGCCAAGGGAACCCTGATATCTACACCAGTACCTATCCTACCTTCCCACACTTTTCTCCATCATTTTTGACATTTCTTTGACCCCACTATGCTTCTTTTTCAAAAACTATGTTTTCTACAGGAGACTCTATGTTTTCTACAGGAGGCTCCTGTAGGAATTACAAAGAGAAAAAAATGAATTGAAAGGAAGTTTGAGGGATAGGGAAGCTTCATGAATAACCTCTAAACCCTCCTTGCCATCATTTCCAAGCCTGCATCACAACCCCGAGAATCATTCTTCTTCCTAACCAAGAAAAACACAAAAAAAAACAGTTTCTCAGGAAAAGAAAAAAAAAATAAGAGAGGAAGCAACACCATCCACCTCACCTAAAGCCTACCTATTTCCTCTCCATCTATGTCTACATCTTTGTCATCCTCCTCAAACCTCCAAGCACAAAAAGAAGTTGAATTTTCAAGGGGAGAAGTAGCTACAGAAGCTCTTGTAGGAATTCCTGTAGCAACTGATCCCATCAAAACCCAGCACCAGTAGTAGGAGAATGCGCAGAGGAAGGTTGAGAAGACACCTAAAGCTCAAATCCAACCAAAGAAGAACTTGGACAAAACAGCCACACATCAACAAAGCGGATAGTATGTATCAAAGGAAATAAAGGCATGCAACAGAGAAAGAGTCATAATACATCACAATGAATACATTTAGATCACAGGTAAGTAACTAACCTGCTTCTCTATTTTCATTTGTGTAATTAGAATACCTGTAGAGGCAATGAGATGGTTGAGGTTGAATGAGGGAAAGATGTCTAGTTAACTTGGCCACCTTTATCTAGTTGACTCCACTCATCCGGGATGTCACCCACACGTACGCACAGTCAACTTAAGAAAGATGTAAAGGACAGGTAGTGGAGGAAGTTTGAAATTTGATGCAATCATGAGGGATGATTACGAGGAAGGGCCATGATGACAAGGTAGGTGGGGACCAACAGTTCGAAATAGAAAAAGTATACTTTGCCAGCTCACCTCCCACCACCGAAAATATCCATAAAGGGTAATAAGTACTCCTCCCTGAGCACTGTCACCACCTTTTCCTTCATTCTCTCCTTGCAACTCAACTCCAATATTCCCCTTGTGCCCCACAGCCTCGTAACCATCGTTCTCCATCGATCTCTACCATATTCCTGCTCTCGTCGTTTTCTACAGGAGCACTTACAGGTTCTACAGGAGGGGCAGTGAATTTTTTTGAAGGGAGAAAACACGGGTTTTAGGATGATTTTCAGCTAAGGAGGTAGGTTCCATGCATGCCCCCATTGAATATCAATATATGAAAGTAGTGGTTTCAAAAAAAATTCTGTTTAAAAAATAAAAATAAAAATAAAAAAAGTCTCCTCTGTTTCTCTATTTTTCTCAAAAATTGTTGTCTCCATCCCCACATTTGGTTTCCCAAAAGAGTATAAAAAAATGACAGCCGGATTTATAAGAAAGGAGCCCACTAACTCAACTAGGCTCCATGCACATCCACAAGTGGTGGACATCTTTACAAGGGAAAATTGGATGAACTTTTTTTAGAAATTTTGAGGGTTTGATGAGAAGATTGCCCAAGAATTTTCCCACTCTTTGGTCCCTCACTCAAGAACACATGCCACTATCACCTTTAGAGGTCTTCCCATGAAGATAACCCCTGAATTTATCAGTAGAGTCACCACACTTCATCTTGGGCTGCCTTGGAGTAAGGATGAGAAACCAATTGGCTAGGCTACTAAGAAGAACTTTTTCCAAAACAATGAAACACCTGTAGAGGATAAAAGTGGCCTTAGAAGAGCTAGCATACCATATCCTTGCAATGAATTTAGCTACCAAATAATCAAATACATTTCTTGTGAGGGGAGGTAAAACATTTTCTATGGTTAAAACTTTAGAATCCTTCATGAATTAAGGTATGGTGTTATGAAACCAACTCAAGAAAAGATAGAAAAGATAGATCAACGCCTTAGAATTCAGCCTCTTCGAGGGGGAAACCTCCTTTACATTAC
>APFE031292288.1:97526-114119 GCA_000404065.3 Pinus taeda
AGGAACAAGGTTAGCTGATTACATCAGCTCCCAGAAGTTCTCCACTAAAAACTGCTCATAAATGGTCAAAACTGGACCATACTGAAAACCCAGTGCAGAGGGTGCGATGCATATCACCTTCCTAGTGTACAAGGTGTGATGCATGCTGAATTGCTCCTTTGTAGGGTACGGTAGTCAGGAATGGACAAATGGCAGAGACAAAATGCGAGGTGGAAGATCATGGAATCTTCCAAAAGCTTCCCCTCTAACACTTGCCTCTCTGTTTTCGACCAGGGATGAGTAAAAGATCATCATTCTCCAAGTGGAAGCAGGAACTATTAGAGAGAGGACACTAATCAAGATCATAGAAGATGACTCACCTCCCTATAATCATCTATATATGGATCCCTCATCACAGAGATCCAGAGGAGGGAATTTTGTATCTTATAGAGAAGTGTTGTTGGTTTTCTGGTGTACATTCATAGTGTTGGGTGATCTAAGCTTTGCTTGAGGTGAAGAAGGGATTTCTAGCTAGACGATGATGCTGGGTTAGAACATATGGTTGTAATCCTCTTGCTACTTTTCATCTTATTAAAGCTATTCAAGTTTTCCTCCATATTCTTGTGTACTTGTTTATATATGCATTTGTATGGTTAACACACATATGGTCTTGTGTTATTTATGAATATAGAACTCTGTTCTTCGATAGTAGTATGTTGTTGTGATTCTACAGGTGCTCTTTGAAGCTGGGAAAATAAAGAAGAAGTGGCAAAGCTCTATCAAGAAGGAGAGGAAATCAGGTGCAAGACTAAGGTTGGTCTCCCTTGGTTCCCCTCTTGTCTATTTTCATAAAGGAAAACGAAAGTAGACTTTACTTGTTTGTTTCTAAGATAGCTACCAGTCTTAGTGGGAATAGCAGCATCCGAGTGGACACTATTCCTGGTAACACATATGAAAGGGGGACTCCTAGATCTCCCACATGGAAAGAAAAGATAGAACTAAAGGACCCAAAAACAATCCTATAGGAGGCTCAGACAGTTCTATAAGAGACACTATCAAAACTACAAGAGACCCAAAAGCTTGAGGAAAGGATGGAAGGATAGCCACAAGTAAAGGAAGAAGAAACAGAGCTACAAGAACTTAATCCCAAGCCTATTCTTGCCTCCTACTACAATCTACTTGAGGGAGGAAGGATAATTCCAAAAAAATTTGCAATTCCATTATTCTTTGAATTAGATAAACAGAGAATAAGAACACATAGGTGGATGCAAATAGCCAAATCCAAAGGAGTTGAGGATATTGGCCATATGGAAAACAAACTCAAATAAATGGGTAGAGAGTTGAGTTTTATTATACACAGGGAAGAAATTACAAGAAGCCACCTTAAAACTAAAAATGAATTGCTAAGGAGGCAGCTGTAAGAGAAAGAGACTCAGCTAGCATGCACGGCCAGCGTATCCATGGAGACATTGCAATGTAGAACACCAGCAAACTCCTATGGCCTATATCTCAAGGACCAATGGTTACAATTTCAGATAAAGACTTTAGCACAAAGAGGCATAATGCCTTTCCAAGATTATAGGCAGTTTATGGATCTGTGTGACCAAAGCACATCAGAGAACAAGGCAAAGATGGCAGAATTCTACCTACATAACATGGCCCTCACAGACATGAATGTGTGGGAACCCAATGCCAGGCTAGGGGACCTGCAACTAGTGACCATGGCCTCATGGATGAACCATGAAGAGTTGAGGGCAACAAAAATAAGAATATTGATGATAAAAGAGTAGAATGAGCCATTAATAATAAGATTTGAGCCATCAGATCCCATGGCACTCATCAACACACACAACCTGCTTGCCAATAATCCTCAGATTGCCCCTAGATATATAAGTGATCAGGCACAAGCCATTGCACACTTTGAGGATATGCAAAGGCTACTTAGGGATGAATATGTGCATGCATGCATGAGGAGATGGAACACCTTACCACACAGTCTACAAATCAGGGAATATCATTCCCCCATGAGGATGAAGGAGGCATTAGGAAGAGTGCCACTATACAAGCACTCCATACAGAGGTTGAAGGTCAATTGGATTGGCCTCAAACTGAGTCCCCCATTATTGTTAGGTATGCTGGAAGGTAGAAAATAAGAAGAGGAGGAGGATCAGTGGGAAGAGATAGAAAGGAAGACAAGATTCCATGAAAAGGAAAGGGAGACCACATTAGAAGCTTGGGATGCTAGGGAGGCCACTAGGGCCATAAAAGATGACGAGATGGACTAAGTTGCTGAGAGGATGAACAACACCTTCAGTAGGGGGGTGATGATGAGTCTCATAAATGGGTAATTATATGGGCTCATTTTACCTCCTGACCTAGTCAAATCAACCATTCCCTTAGCTTATTGTATGATTTTCTGATTATATTTATTCTTATGGAGTGAGTTGAGTTAGTTATGATACCATGTGGTCTAACATGTGTTTAATGCATATTATTGATGAATTTTGAAATCAAAGTCAAGGATCGAATGGAAAAAGGGTAGAAATAACTTGAAGTAGACAAAGGAGAGGATTTATAGGATGGAATCCCCCTCATTTATTACTCCTCACTTTGAATTCCCCTTCATTCACCTCGAAGTACAAGCAACCAAATCATGCACTAGAAGGTAGCCGAGCAAGTGGAGGATGACTGATGATTTTCTTGAGTTTTGGGAGCCAAGCCTCCCTAATTTTAAGGAAGATATTGGTAGCTTCATTTGTATAAGTAGAGAGTCCTAGGGCCTCACTAAGGTCTTATTTTTGTTGGATTTTTTCTTATGTAAAATCTGCTCAACTTCGAGCTTATTTTTTTGTGACAGTTTCATGTAATATTGCTATTGTTTTGGAAATAAAGATGGAATCCTTTTTGAGTTAGCACTGAGTTACCTCAGAGGGCTGAAGCTCTTGGGTTACGGCCCAATCCAAGCAGCCAAGCTCCTCTTTAATTTTATTTGTATTTTTTATTTCAGTTTGTAGATTAGGTTGTTGTTAGATGTATTTCTTTTATGGTTAAGAATAGGTTTCTTTTGATGATTCAGTAGTTTGCTTCCATTTGTGTTTTCCGTAGCAGGTTAAACAATGATAAAAAAAGATTCAAAAGGCTAGAAATAGTGCCTTGGCCTCTCTTCCTCCCTCTGGGACCATCATTTGAGGCAAAGACCCTCTTGCTACCCCAAAAACACAGATTTTCCTCATTCAAAGGACTTCTAGTGTTTGCATCTTTTTAGTAGGTTAACAGTCTAGTTCTGTTTTTCTTCAGATCTTCTTCATCATGCTCACTTCTTTATTTGCAGTAGTCATCTTTCATGCTTTCTTTTCTTGCATTATTTCTCAGCATTTCCTTTCATAGATCATAGTTTAGACTAGTTTGATGCAAAACTCTGTTTTTCTAGATGCACTCATTTCATTGCTTGTTTGATCTTATTGGTTGACTGTCAGTTCCTTTGTAGCAGATCTCTTCTAGCAGTAGGCTAGCTTATCATCCATCACATCCTCCATCTGATCCATGCCCTATAGGTCACCAAAATCTCACCTCAATTCTGACTTAGTTTCCTGCATTTTCCATAGAACCACTTCTTCTATTCTTGAGCAAACCCAATCATCTTCCTCTCTCCTAGTGATTCTTGGTAGACCCTAGGTGGCCTAAAACCTCATTCCAACCTTCATCCACATTTTCCACCCACTCTCACACCCTCAAAATAGTGAAAACTGCTCTCGGCCTCTTCCTGTAGGCTTCCTATAGCACGTTGTTTTTCCTCCTGTAGATTTCCTGTGTCCTCCTGTAGATTTTCCTATAGGCTTTCTTTTGAAGGCCGAGTGTGTGAAAAGCCTCTAGAAGGCCACTTGAGACCTCCTAGGACCCATCCACACCATCCTACATCCTCTTAAGTCCCAATACCACCCTCCAACGCCACCTATTCGCTACCACATTCACACACAATAAATTACATGCATGTCAAATTCCCATAAAAATAAAGAAATATGTATTTTTCTTATGTACTTCTAGAAATAGCATAGTTAGATGTTGTTTACTTCCTTGAATAGGTAATGGAATTCCTCTCATGGTTTTCATAGCGCTTTCTGCAAAAATAGAATTAGATGGTTAATTAGGGTTTACTAGGTTTGCTTTACATTTTCAGCCTTTTCTCCTTTCTGCAACTAGAGTAGCATCTGTAGAGTAATATTTCTCTCCTTTCATCACATATAGAGCTTTTTCTAGAATCCATAGAATTTGGCTTTAGCTCCTAGTGATCTTGCGCGAGTTGACCAAGTGAAAACCTGTAGTAAGAACTAGTACTTGTGCATATAGCACCGACGCTTCCAAGTTTGTTATGAACTACTGAGTTAATAAGAGTAAAGAAGGCAGCCCAAGAGTTGCAGCATTATTGTTGTAATACTAGTGCTCACCAGGTATATTCCATGTGACCAAAGATGCATGAAAGAACCTTGAGATAACAACAGAGTTGGGGATATTTGTGGGGTACATTGATACACCTCACAACTATCAGGTGTACTTGCCAACCAACAAGTTGACAATGGTTCACAGGGATGTTAGAGAAGGCCATGCAAGTTTCCCATGAGAGGGAGCTTGAGATACATGCGGATGAGGAAATTTTATATCATAAGGTTGAGGAACCTCATATTGATGTGGAACAAACACATTCATAGCATCC
The DNA here is from genome assembly GCA_000404065.3 of Pinus taeda. Lineage (NCBI taxonomy): Eukaryota > Viridiplantae > Streptophyta > Pinopsida > Pinales > Pinaceae > Pinus > Pinus taeda. Next base: position 102,217 of record APFE031292288.1, read on the forward strand.
GGGAGTGGAGACATCCACTCAGGTAGAATCTTCCAAAGACAGAAGAAATCACACCAGAGAGGCTTATAGGTTGATGGATGATGCACGAGAGAATGTGGGAGCACCCACTTCTCAACACAGGAAGAGGAGATCACTTGAGAGGTACACTAGATACATGGTTCTTATGGGTGAATGTGTTGTGATAGAGCCATCTTCCTTTAAGGAAGAAGTGCAATAGCCAGTTTGTGTTGATGCCATGGTGGAGGAATATGACTCCATAGTTTAGAAAAATGTTTGGGATGTGGTCCTGAGACCAGAGGACAAGTGATTGGTGAGCTCCCATTGGTTTTAAAAGGTAAATAAAGATGCAAATGATATTGTGAAGTATCATAAGGCTAGATTTGTAGCCCGTGGCTTTTCATGGGTAAAGGGGATTAACTATGATGAGACCTTTGCTCCTATTGCAAGGTACTTGTCAATCATATCTATATTGGCATTATCAGCACAGATGGGTTGGAAGATACATTAGATGGATTTGAAGACAACCTTCCTTAATGGTATGATTTAGGAAGAGGTGTACATAGAGAAGTCTGAAGGTTTTGAAACCTTTGGTTGTGAGTCACATGTTTTCTGACTCAAGAGAGCATTGTATGGATTGAAGCAAGCACCCCGTGCTTGGTACACTAGGATAGATAGTTACTTCACTAGGTTGGAATTCACAAAGAGTGAAGCAGATGTGAACCTGTACCACATATTTGTGGAAGGTAAGTTGTTGATCATTGTACTTCATGTTGATGATCTCATACTGACAGGTGATGATCAGTTGATCAAGTCTTACAATGAGGACCTTAAAAGAGAGTTTGAGAAGAAGGACATGGGGTTCATGCATTACTTGTTGAAAAATGTGCAACAAGAAATGCCAAATTTAGAAAGTGATAAAAATAGCATGTCTAAAAATAGCAGTTTGGCCAATGAGCATTTTGGCTACCTTGGGTGAGAGGTGAAACTGCTAAAAATAGAATCTTCTAAAAATAACATGTCTAGGTCCCTTCCTATTTTTAGTAGTCCGTGGTCTAACTATAGGAAGTAAAAACGAATTTGGTCTTATCAGCAGTTTAAAATATTAATTAATTAATCACCATGATTTAATTAGTTATGGAAAATTAAACTTGGAGTCTTTGTGAGATCATGCAATTATTTTCTCTCTTGATTTAGGAATTTATCCCTTGATTAAAGGAGATAAGGTTCAGTTCTATATTGAGAGGATCAATTGACTTAGTTTAACTTAGTCAAGTCCAGTTAGATTAATTTAACAAGTTGTTAAATTAATGAGATATAGTTTGTTGATGCTTGCATGCATGTGACAACTATTATTTTCAGATAACTGAGCATTCTCTCATGGATAACTGATGCATGGCAGTTTAGACAGAGACCCAGTTGAGATCAAATGAGGGATAGTGTACTATTAGATGTTTGGATATTTCTAGTAAGTATTCCTTTCATGAGGAAGGAATCTATTTTATTCTATGACTACGTAGTTGCACCTGAGGTGACAACAGGTATGATTAGGCCAACTTATAGCCTATATACTGAGGCCTAGGTAGTCCATGATTTTCATCATCAGAGTACAGAGAGAGCAAGATAGCTTTTGAGCTAATTCTTTTTTTATGTTGTTGAGGATTTCCTCTTGATTGATAATACAGTGTTGGGGTTTTATGTTGGCGCTTTCCCCAGTGATATATTCTGTGTTGTGTGATTGATTCCTTCTTATCAGTTATATGTGTTCATGCTTGATGTTTCTCATGTTCAATTAAGCTTCCACAAAGTTTATGGTAGATGTAGATATAGTATTATGCTTTAGTACATTGCATATATCAATTTGATCTACGGGTGAAATTTCTACATGATATCAGTGAGCTAGTTGATTCGTAGAGAAAATTCTACATGGTATCAAAGCACAAGTGATCAAGGAAGAAAAATATATAAGAAGGAATTCGAAGTTTATTATTCGGGATATAGATCTCAAGTTCTTATCACATCTATTTCACCAATGGAATTCTATGGTTCGAGGCTTGAGTATGCTCTTTATGGCAGCTCAAACTATATATCTTGGAAGGACCGCAATGAGACATTATTGGAAGATAACAACCTTAAGGACTTCATTGATAAAGAAGTCCCTAAGCCTACTATTGCTACTCAATTGGCGGAATGGAAGAAATGTGTGGCTAGAGCTAAGAGAATTCTCTTGGAGGGAGTGCGAGATCACATTGTCTTGAGCCTCCATGGGAAGGAGACTTCATTTGCAATGTGGAAAACATTGAAAGATTTATATCAGAATAGAAGTGATCAGAGGAAGCTGGCACTGAAGGAAAAACTTCAAAAGATCAAGTGTGAAAAGGATGAGACGATATCTATGTATCTGACCAAGCTCATCATATGCAGGGATGAGCTTGCAAGTGTAGGGGTCATGACAACTGATGATGATATGGTGAGTCTAGCACTCCTTGGCCTTCCTAAGAGCTGGCATAGCTACTAGGACTCGGTTAATGGAAGGGAGAAACTACAAAATTGGGAACAACTATGGTCATATTTGATGTAGGAGGAGATCAGATGGAGCACCAGAGACGGTTCTTCATCCATGGAGGATGAGAAGAACTGTGCCTTAGTGAGTAAGGAAAAGAAGGGGAAGGAGAAGGTTTCTCTTTCTAAATCCAGTTCTTCCAATGGTGGGAAGAAGGTTGAAAAATTGAAAGTGTGATGCTTTCATTGTCATGAGGTGGCCCATTATGCTACAAATTGTCCACAGAGGAAATCCAAGAGGGGATCTGGGGAAGGATTTGAAGGTGAGGCACTTGCTTCACAGTTTGAGTTGGATTTCACACTCTTCACATGCATGGTTTCATCCATGGTGGGAAGTGGTTGGTTTCTTGATAGTGGAGCTTCTTTCCACATGACCGGCGTCAAGAGTTTGTTAAGTATTTTAGAGGAGAAAGATCTCCAAATACTCATAGCAATGGGTAATGATGAGAATTATAGTGTCTCAGATGTAGGCACTGTTACTTTTCAGAGGGAGCATGGAGCTCACCTTACCTTGACCGATGTCAAGTATGTACTAGCACTGAAGAGAAACTTGGTGTCGATCATGGTGTTGGAAGCCAGAGGCTATGATGTTGTCTTCAGTAAGGGAAATGTTTTCCTTAGACACATCATCACTAAACAGGTGAAGCTGATCGGTTCATGGGTCAAGAACCTGTGTGCTCTTGAGGTTCAAGATGCATGAAAAACCTTGAGCAGCAAGGCAATTGATGGGTACTTGGTGGTTGAGAGGGAGAGTAAATTACATCTCAACGTGCAGTGCCAAAAGAAGTGTTAGACGATTGTGGAGGAGCCACGATTGGTGCAGCAGCTTCAGGAGGTTGTGCAGCAACCACAACTAGAGAAGCTGAGTGGAGATCAAGTAGAGACATCTACTCATGCAGAGACCTCCAGTAGGGGGAAACTTCGAGCCAGGTGGGTAGGGCGATCACATGCAGCTATACCTCCAAGTAGGAGGTGGGATGATATAGAGTGATCGTCCTAAGGAGGAGGGGAAAGATCCTTGAGGTACCCAACCTCTTGGATGAGACCTTACTACGGGAGCCCCGATGTGGAGTAGTAGGAACTGAATAATTGGGTAGAGACAGATGCGGATGGAGCGGCAGAGAGAGCTACAGTTCAGGGAATCCCAAGACAACTCATAGCATGTAGGCTCTAGCAATGCGAGAGGCACAAGTGTGTTGCACAGTGCTAGGTGGCACAGAGAGGTGTGTAATGGTGCGAGATGCATGGAGATGTTGCAGTAGCGCAAATTTCAGAGAGGGAGCACATGTCAGTAGCAGGTAGAGCTTCAACACCATAGTATGTTTCTAGCCCAACAGAGAAGTCAGTTGGGAGTGTTTTTGTTCTGAGAGTTTCAGGAACAATCAGACTAGGTAGATGTGTTGCATGCAAAACATTCTAGAGTTACAATATTGGGTTCGAGAGGAAGCCTTTCTTGCTGAGAGGGAGTGTTGAAAAATGTGCAATAAGAAATGCCAAATTTAGAAAGTGTTAAAAATAACATGTCTAAAAATAGCAATTTGGCCAATGAGCATTTAGGCCACCTTGGGTGAGAGGTGAAACTACTAAAAATAGAATCTTCTAAAAATAGTGTTTATGGGTCCCTTCCTATTTTTAGCAGTCCCTGGTCTAACTATAAGAAGTAAAAATGAATTTGGTCTTAACAAAAATTTAAAATGTTAATTAATTAATCTCCACGAGTTAATTAGTTATGGAAAATTAAACTTGAAGTCTTTGTGAGATCACGCAATTATTTTCTCTCTTTATTCAGGAATTTATCCCTTGATTAAAGGAGATAAGGTTTAGTTCTATATTGAGAGGATTAGTTGACTTATTTTAACTTAGTCAAGTCCAGTTAGATTAATTTAACAAGTTGTTAAATTAATGAGATATAGTTTTTTGATGCTTTCATGCATGTGACAACTATTATTTTCAGATAACTGAGTATTCTCTCATGGATAACTGATGCATGACAGAGGAAGAGTACATGGTTGTTAGTCAGATAGCACATGCAGCCGTCTAGATGAGAAATAGCCTAGTTAGTTTGTGTTGTCAGTAGATAGATCCAACTGTGACTTACTGCGCTAATCAGAGTTGTATTAAACTATTTGAAAATCTAGTTTTTCATGATCGGTCCAAGAATATTGATATCTGATATCATCATCTCAGAGATTGTGTATTGAGGCAGATTATGTTGTTAGAGTACATTCCCATGGAGGATCAAGATGCTGACATTTTGAGAAAGGCATTGTCAAGATGTAAATTCAATTTTCACAAAGAAAGGATCGGGGTAGCTAATAATCCCTTTCTTGTTGAGAGAGAGTGTTGATAAATGGCAACAAGAAATTCTAGTTTAATTTGTCCTTGAATTAAACTGTGAATTAAAAGAAAATTCTATTCTCATAGGAACTTGTAAATAGATAATTAAGTTTAATTAACTTAAGTAGCTAAGGAATTTTGAGTGGGAAGTCTTTCTGTAGTCATGTATATGTTCTCCCTAAGTTTTAGGGGTCCAATATGAGTTTAAATTCAGTCGAAAATTAGATCACTCAATTTACTAAGTTAAGTTCAATTAAATTAGTTCTAAATTGTTTTTGGAACTAATAGAGGACTAACAGTCAGTTGGTGCACTAATGCATCGATTAGTGCTACCACATTTAAAGAAACTCATGCATGTCAGTTCAAAGAAAGACCCACTTGAGGCTAGAGTACAGGGACAATGTACTATTAGTGGTATTATTTACTAGAGTGTAAATAACATGCATGCATCAGAGATTGATCCTATGTTTGGATTACATAGTTTTGGAAGCATGAATTCCCTTTAAAAACGGGATATTCATCTTAAGAATTATGCAACAAATTAGAGGCTTGGAGAGATGTAGAATTGGCTAAGTGTTGGCCAAGAGCTAGCTTATAACCTGAGAGAGTTGAACATACTTCTGTGGAATTGCTCTAGTGAGAACAGGCTTTGTATCTTCACTCATATTTCTGATATATGCAATACAGATAGTTGGGTTTTGAGCAGTAGCTTGCCCCAGATACATCTTGTGTCATGTGCCATTGATTTACCTTCTTCTTTTTCTTATTGCTTTCATCGATATATTGGCTTCTGCTAGTTGAAAGTAGAAGTAGATTCTTATCCTATGCTTTAGTAAATTTCTTGAGCTTGTGAATCTACATGATTTTCTACAAGATTATTGAGAGAGCATGAATTGTATGCCAAGCTTAGCAAGTGCAATTTGTTTTATAATGAAGTTCATTACTTGGGACATGTTGCTTCCAAGGAAGGTATAACAATGGACCTAGAAATTATTAGAGTTATCATGGAATGACCAGCTACTATGACTGTGAATAAGATCTGATTATTCATGGGACTAGGAGGTTACTACAGGAGCTTCATCAAGCAATTCTCAAGGATTTCCTATCGTATCACATCCTTGTAGCGAAAAGGAAATACATTTGAATGGATTCAAGAGTGTACAACTAGATTTGAGTAGTTGAATCATTTTCTTATAAATGCTTCAATATTGAAGATTGCAGATCCAAATAAAGAGTTTGTGGTATGTACGCATGCTTACAAAAGAGGACTTGGTGGACTCCTAATGTGGGAAGGACAAGTGGTATGAAATAACTCATGGAAGTTGAATGAGCATGAGCATAACTATGTGACTCATGATCATGAGTTAGCAGCTAACACTCATGCCTTGAAGATGTGGTGGAATTATCTTCTTGGCAGGAGGTTTATTGTGATGAGTGATCATCGTGGGCTCAGATATTTGTTTAATGAACCTAATCTGAATTCCAGGCAAGCTAGATTTTTGGCTTCCCTTAGCGAGTTTCACTTTGAGATTAGGTACATTAAGGGCAAGAAGAATAGGGTTGCAGATGCTCTTAGTAGTGTCGAGTCGTAAAAAGGGTCCTTTTCACCTCTAATTACCTCACATTAGTTTGTCAATCCATGAACGTTTTGTTATTTCAAAGAGTGTCTTAATTTGAGGCTATCATTTTCCATAGTAATGCTAGTAGTATAGTGCTCAAAATACAAGAGTAAATAGATGCTCAAAACAAGGTCTAATTACAGTAAAGCATCTTAAAGCTGAAATCATGCATTCAAGGAACTAGGCAATTTATTAGTCAAGGGTCCAGTAACATTAACTCATCCCTCTGTAAACTGATGTAATTAAAGACAATCAAGGAACAGATCATCAATCTGGGAGCTAGACAACAAATGTTAATGCCCACTACAGTCTCAGATCGTTCTGCACACCAAAGCAATGATAACACAAATAATAAAGAAATGGAACAGCAACTAAGTAATGTAACAACAACTAGGCAATGGAACAACAACTAGAAAATAGAACAGCAACTAGAAAATGTAACAGCAATCAATTCTTATAAACACCTTACTTTCCAAAAATAAATGCAGCAATCGTATCCTACAGGAATCAGGTAGCAATCTTTATTCTAAGGATAAATCGGACAGTACACGAAAATAAAACAACAATCTGATTAGCAATAAAATATAGGATAGTATTCTGAGTGAAATATAAGTGCACGATAAACCACGATGAATAACACACACAACACGCTTTAAGAAAAGTAGTAATCTGATCTTGATACCACCAACATCAATCTTAGTTATCAAGAATAACAATTGTAATTCATGATGGAATAGCAATGTCAGTTGAATCGCAATTGCAATCAAATGTAAACCATAGATGAATACAGCGATATGAATGTCACAACACAAGTACTCTGGAGTTGAGCAGCAACAGTATTCTGTAAAAACCAACAATATCGTATTAACAATTAAAGGAACAACAATGCGTTGCAGAATCGATATGATGTTTCTATCTCAGAAAATGATATTACTCAATCTAACACAAATCACACATAACAGAGCTATGATGTAAAATAACAGAACATATCAGATTACCAGACAAAGTTGATAAGTAAACCACACATAAACCAAAGGTAATAGTACAGGAGTAAGTGTTCCACTAGGACCAGGCCCTTAGCCTCCAGGGATACACCACCTGAGATTATTCCAGGATCAAAGATGAAACAGCAACCAGGTTTGTATTAATGCATAAAAACATAATTACAATGGATCGCTTCTCAACGAGAGTCGATGATCAAACTCTTAAATTCAAGAAAAGTTACATAAAAAATGACAGTCCTCTCTTGGGCTAACGATGCTGCCCCTTTTTATAACAACTAAGGTGGAGATGTCTAGAATGCAAAAATAGTTGAATCAACGATCACTCTCAAAGGATCCTGAGGGATTCACCAAACCATTAACTCTCAGTTATCCATTTGCTTTCTTGCACTGAGTCGAGATCTCCATTTCCTTTCCCTGGCTGGTATGCTTTAATTTGGATCGCCTTGTTTGCATGTGGTTCCCCGCCAAAGGGATAGCAATTAACTTGGCCCTGTCTTTTTCTCTGGAATGACAGTCTTTCATTTTTCCCTTTTTCTGCATAACAAATGGCAATTATTAGTATTTTCATATTGCACATTAATCTTACAGATTTTGTCATGACTTCTCATTATCTACCTAGTTCATGATACAAAGATGTTACGAGTTCTAAAGAAAGGATGACAAAATGATCAACAAAAACATACCTTCTTCAGTACTCCACACACCCCCCTGCTTACCCTTTTTCATGCCCTCATGAAAACATTGTAGTTGACGTGTAAGGCAGTGAGAGAGTAGGCTGGAGATGGGATTTCATTTGGTGGTCTGCAGCCATGATACCTAACTAGGTGTTCAAGAAAATGGCTTGTCTGACCCTTAGGCATCTCATACAGGGCTTGGTACCCAGGTGCAAGGTGCCAAATAATCGGACTCCGGAACCTATATCCTAACCAATATGGCCCTGCTCTTAGGATAAATTCGCCATAGAGGTGAAAGCGGTCGGTGGCTAACTTAAAATTTTCATAATTAAATGGTTCCCTGAGTTGAATATTCGGATTAGAGATCTGATATCAAAATTTAGCCGTATCAATGGCAAGGTCTTTAATAGTGAGAAAGCGTTATATTCCCTGTCGATTGATTTCTATATGAATGGGCCCTAATGCTTCAATCATGCCCGGAGTCCTCATGAGGTTCCTATGTTCCCTCCACAACTGCACTGGATTCCTAGGCTTAGCTCTTACCCATAAGTCTAATCCATTTTCTTGTCTTTGGAAAGTATTATAGGCTTTAAGCCACTTGATTTGATTAACCTCAAATGAAATAAATGCCTGCAATTGGATATCCCCAACAAAAGGGTCGGGGTTCTGCTCTATCTCCTGGTCTAACACAAGGTTATGTAAATAGAATTCACACAGTAACCTTTGAACCTTTACCCCGTAATGTTTACAAAAATTTACAAAACCATCAATGATATTAATTTGTATAAGCCCACCTACTCTGACAACCTTTATTTTCAATTGCAAATATCGTTCCATTAAAAACAAGGCATAATTCTTAGCAGGGACTCTACATGCTAGGATGTCAGTGTACAAAGAGCATAAGGTATCCATCTGCTTGATAACTATATCTAACCTACGAGTTACCTTTTCGACTTTTTCTTCTTCCTTTTGCCATCTTTCAAAGGCGTGGCTTTCAGATAAATTGACATTCCTTAGCTATCGCTATAATTCTTCATACCTTTCTCGAGGAACCATTTGTTCTGTGAGTTTTTCTGCTACTTACTGAGCTTGCATCAAACCCTCTCGTACAGTTACCATCCAAGGATCACTATCCCACATGGTAGTGGTGAGTGGGAGGTTCACTTGAATCTTCTTATTGCATCGTCTCATGTTTGTGATTCACATTTATTCAGAGGGCTATGCCTCCGTCTACATTTCTTTGTCACAGGCCGATATATCATCTGTTTGGACTTCAACATGGGTAAGAGTTGAATATTGTTCCTTTTGATTTTGAACAGCAGACTGCTCCTCAACAAGGTTTAGAACAACAGACTGCTCTTCAACCAAATTTTGAACAGCAAACTGCTCCTCTGCAAGGTTTGGAACAATAGGGTGCTCTTCAATAGGGTTTTGAACAGCAGGATGGACTCGAGTTCTCCGAACCTTTTCTTGAGGGGTCTTGCTGGAGTGGTTGCATGTCTCCCTCCCGAAGTCCTTCTTACCCTCTTCCTCATTTTCAAAATCTTGATCTATTGTCGAAGTCGAACTATCACATTCAGAATTCTTTGTTGTTCTTTCCTTAATCTCTTAATTTCTTTCATTTCCTTAGAAGGAACAGCTTTCTATTTACTCGGGCCTGAACTATTATCTTGGTCAATTCCCTGGTTTTCTCCTTGGGGTCCTCCTTCATTGCTCTTCTCGGGTTGCTCAGGAGCAAGAACCCTAGATGGTTCTATTATTTCCTGGGTGACTTCTTTTTCCACCTCCTCTTCTTCCTGAATTTATTCCGATGTAGTCTAGCTAGGAACTGATTGTTCCTCCTCGGTACCACTTTTCTCTCATGTCATACTTTCATCATGAATAGGCTGACTCCCTTTTTCTACCTCCTCGTCATGTAATTCTTTAGGTGCATTTTTATCCTGGGCATTGTTCTTTTGGTTCTTCTTCAACATGGAGGCCTCGTGGGTTGAGAGGTTGGGCATATTCTCACATATTGGCCAAAATTTTCACCAATTTATCTTCTTGCAATGGATTTTGCAAGGGGTTGTCTTCACACTGCTCTGTTTCCTCCTCCTGCTCAGGTTTCTCAGTTTCTTCCTCCATTTATCCTTCCTCATTTCCTTGCATTCCTTTCTCATTTTATTCTCCTTCTAATTGCAGGGGTTGCTCATCCCCTGAATCATGTATCTCTACTGGTTGGCTGGTATCCCCTTGGGAATTTTCCAGCCTCCCTTTAATCCGTGCTAATCAGACTGATTTCCTTTGTTTCAATGGGCGATCTGGTGTACTGGTGGCATGCTTACATTTTGGGGATGGTGTAGTCAATCCCCCGTCTATCATGGCAATTAGCTCTTCCCAACTACTCTATTGCTGGGTGAGGCTATGGCTAACTATTAACCGTATCAATCCATGGTGACTTACAACTGATTCTACATGTTGTGCCTTTTTCATGCTTCAGGCAACATCATGAAGTAATGAATTTAAAAATGCAGGTAAGTTTACAGAGCATTTTTTCTTTAATATGGCTAAAAGTTTAAGGTGTCGTGGTCTTACCACGTCTTTCCTACCTGCGCAAGTGATGTAGCTCTGAATGGTCTTCACCAATTCTGCCCACAGCTCTTCTAATGTTGCTGGTAGAACCCCCTTTCCTATGACTGTCAAGTTCTAGCCTTCATCCTGGAAGGTTTCTATGATCTTTTGCAGCCTCTCATTCTTTAACGTCCACACAGGTCTAGCGGCTGGTAGTCCTGAGACCTCTGCAATTATGTCATCGATAACTGATATGTGTCTCCCCCTTACTGTGGAGTGATCTTCTTGCAAGTTCTGCAAGAATTCTATTGCCACAGTCTCATTGGACTCCTGTAAACGATTGAGATAAGTTAACCATCCTACTCTTGCCAGGATTTCCCATGCAACATCAGAGACTGTCAATACCTGTGGTTCTCTCCGAATTGATCTTCCTCCCATGCTCTTGGTTTCCCTATAAAATCTTAGAGATAGCAATGGAACAGCAAGCTATTCAAATTGTTAGAACACAGAGAAACTAATAAAACAGTAGGACTCGCTCAAATATAAAGAACTTTACTAATTTCCACAGAGCATACTACAGAAGTGGCTTAGGAACAACAAGCCATGAAAAATAAAAAATAAAAATATACCGTTGAACCCTGCTAATCCCAAGTACACAATTTCCTGAATAGTAGTCTGACACGTATACCAGCGTATGATGAGGTTAACCTCCCCCCCCGCAATGTGATAGGCCATCTGCGGCCATCAAATAAGGGAGTAGCGTGCTGATCTGCACTGGGACAGAGTCATAAAGGAACAACATATGGCAACATGCCATGTTTACAAAAGTAGTAGGTTACCGAAATCAAGGTGTATAGTCGGATCGCTTAACAAGTAAGAGACTGCTATGATATGATGTGAGGCTGGGAGGATAAGATAGTTGTCGTGCACATAGAGTATAATGTGGTCTATTAGTGTCAGTCTCTGCAGCCTTCCTTCAGTGATCAAACATGCTCTTACAAAGTGATTTTAAACTGTCAAGGTCAAATTTTGTCATTTCAATAAGTCTTCAAGCAAAATTTGGTCACTAGGCATTAGGTCTAGGGTTTGTTTTCACTCTTTTCAAAATTGTCCAAATGTCGGTCCATGTCACCATTCAACTGAGTGTACCATTATTCAGA
>APFE031292288.1:117115-140338 GCA_000404065.3 Pinus taeda
GAAATATTATGAAGATGATAATTTCATGGATGATGAGATCATGGAAGCCCTATATGAAAATCCATTTCAGAAGCATAGAGACGATCATGAAAACTTGCAGCAGGATCAAGATTTTAGTGTGGTAGAAGATGAAGGAATTTTGCATCTTGACAGTGAACAGGAATTATATGAAATGGATCAGCAGTATGAGGAAAGTTTGTATACTCCTTCACTTGAAATCAATGAAGACAATCACTGTTTGAGCAAAAGAAAACAAAAGGTATTGTCTCCTTTGTCTGAAGATGAGATAGATCTACTTCTGAAAGGTCTTGTTTCAGCCGAAGCTACAACAGATTTGCAGTGCACACATGGTCAAGAAAGTGTTGGTGAAATTTCTTCCTCTTTTGAAAATGATGACGGTCTTGTAATCAGTTTTGTAGATCAGCAAACAGATAATATTTTCTTTCACAAAGATGATAAGGTTGTTATGTTTGATAATCTTGAAGATTGTTTTTTGTTTAAGAATGACCTAGACCATGAAGATGAGGAGTATGAGCTTGAGAGAGACAATATGCCAGAATTTCTCATGGTCAAGGAACCTACAGCTAACACTCAGATGGTAGAAGCACATACTTCTCTATGCATTCCTATCCCTCGAAAACCAATTGTTCTTTCAGATCAGAATGAAGGGAGTACTTGTATTTTTGTTGTTGGATCTCAAGACAAGATAGTGCTTCAGGATTATCAAGATCCCTTCGGGATCCTTTTGAAAGCACTAGAGAAGATAAATGTTGCCTGGTTCGTTATCATAAGCCTTGTTTTCAGTGGTTATTGTGAGTTACCTACATGTACATTGTTCCGCCTGCTCGAGAAAAGTGAGAGCAAAAATTTAGTATGTAGCCATCTATTGGATTGATTACATTGGAAATCTCATTACACATGATTTGTAAATATTTCGTTAATATGCAGGTGGTTGTCATCATGATTCCAAATCTTGATGGATTGCTGCCTTTTTTCCAAAAGCTTTGTAAAGTCTTGTTTTAAGTCAGTCATGAGTCATTTGTGTTTGGTCTGTTGAGTCAGTTTTTTCAAGTTATTTCATTTTGCCATCGAGTCGGTTTGAGTTAAGTTTCAGTCATTTTTCAGTCAAGTTTTCATTCAATAAATGTGTCAAAAGTTTTGTGTTATCCGTTCAAATAATGACTCCATCGCCCAAATGGATAAGGCACTGATCTGCTCTCCCATAGATCTGTCGTTCTTGGCACCTCCAAAGAGCTACCATCCCCATTGGAGCCAATGTTAGTGTCAATCTTTGCAGCCTTCCTTCAGTGATCAAACATGCTCTTACAAAGTGATTTTAAGCTGTCAAGGTCAAATTTTGTCATTTCAATAAGTCTTCAAGCAAAATTTGGTCACTAGTCATTGGGTCTATGGTTTGTTTTCACTATTTTCAAAATTGTCCAAATTTCGGTCCATGTCACCATTCAGCTTAGTGTACCATTATTCAGAGCGTTTTCATCATCATGTCAAGTTCCATTGGGTCATTTCACACCTTGTTCATGCTTCAGTTGCGCCTAGGTAAGGTCATTTCCCTCTCCTAGGGTTTTGAAGGCAATTTATCTTGGACAGTCAAATCATTAGCAAAACTTGTATCCAGATGTTCATACGCCTTCTCTGATCCTTAATATACCTTATCAAACACTTCCCATCACTGAGATCCCCAAAATTCCTCATTTTTGCACAAACCCTAATTTCTTGCCACAACTTGGCAATTTTCTAGGCTAGGCCTGTGTTTTTCCCTTTTGGACCCCTTCCCCTCACTTGATCTCTGAGATTCCACTTTCCCCTGCTTCCTAACATCCCTCCCTACTTCCAAAAATTTCCCCAAGAATTTAGAAGCTCCTTATCCCCTTCATTTCGCTTCATTTCGACAAAATTCCTTGTTTCACACATCGAGATAGGTTTCACTAAATGATGTTTCTAAGCAATAAAAGATGAATTTTGGAAAACTGAGAGAGGTTTTGTCCAAAATAGGCCAAGAAAGAAAAACCTCCTTCACTCTTTACACAGGTGTCATGGTTTTAGAGAAATGTCAAAAATACCGTTGTCTCGGGAGAAGTGATGCACCTCTGAAGTGACCTCGGGAAAATCAAGTTTTCTCCTAGCTTGGTTGGCCAAATGACTTTCTTGATGAGTCAAATGATAACTAGACACAATTATATTTCCAACAAGCTATCATGAGCTCAATTTGGAGTTGAGGAAGCCATCCAAAAGTTGACTACAACAGCACTCTGCCTTGAGGCAACCTCATTTGGCACATTTTTCCCAGTCTTGGAATATTTGATTTTTGACAAGGAAAATGAACTTAAAATTGAAAAATTCTAGTTGGGTTGAAAATTACACTCAAATACCTTTCCAACGGGCTATCCTGCACCTAAATTTGACACCAGGAAGGCCTCGAAAAGTCTTCTGCAAAAAGGCGCTACGCCGGACTCTATGCGCCGCACGGCTCAAGCCCAGTGCGCCGCGCGCGACCCATAAGATTGGGAGGTCCAAATCACAAATGTCTTGCAGTTTTAGATTTTTCATGGAGAATCATGAATTTTGGTACTTTTACAAGAAGTTTGGGTGAGTTATGGGTCCCCAAAAGGTCAAAAAACATGCAAAAAATGACCTCGCTGCCCCTATTTTGACACACAGGAAACAGTCTTGGGAGAATGCACTTTTGGAGCAGCAAATGGACACCAAATTGGAAAATTCCACTTGGGTTGTAAATTAGACATCCAGGGCTTTCCAAATAGCTATCATGAGCTCAATTTGGATGCCAGGAAGTGCCCCAAAATTAGGCTGAAAGGCGCACGGCGCACAGGGCTTTTTGGCCAAATTTTCATCTTGCAGCTCAAGAAATGCAGCCAGTTTGACCAATTTTGACTTGTGATGTGATGTTTTCACTCCTCTTGATGTAATTAATGAAACATGATGTTATTTTGACACTTAGTTACTTGTTCTAGAAGATTCATTCACCAAAAAGTGAAAATTTAATGAATGAATTGGTTTCCTACCTTATAGAGGCAAGTTGTTTTGACTGCCTAGATTGTAGTGCTTTGTTTAGAGTTGGTTGAAACAGCTCCTAGGACGATGAGCTCGACCCCTAGAGGCAAGGGAATGGGTTGGCTTTCCTATATTATGTAATTTCTCAATCATTTTTCAGAGTTTGGAGAGGTTGGACTCTTGGGAAAAGCTTGACACTCTATTGTACATATTTTATCTGCAATTTTGGCAAAGGAAAGACCAGGGTTTTGCAGCACTATTTGGGATTCATGTGGCTTTATGTGTTGATGGTGTGCTTATTTCAGTATTTGTAAGTTTTTTATGTGTATAACTTTCATTCTCTTATCTTCTGAAATTGAACAAATGAAGAGTTAAGGTAGAATCCATAATTTTCTCTGCTCTGCCTTTAAGTTTGTTTGATTTTCCATGTTTTCATTTGTTTATGGAGAATCCTTGAAAGCTTTTTGCTCTCCTTAACTTCTCACCACTCAGATCTAGCCATTCATTCTCTTTAAAAGCATCAAGACAATCGCTTACCTTGCCCCAAGTAGACCTCTGCAAAAACTGTGCCTCATCTCTGCACCCAAAATTGTCTTTCCCTTGAATTCAACTAAACTTCAAAAAATCAATTTCAAACTCCTTGTACTCCATACCTAGCCTAAAATTAGTTATCAATTTAGTCATCTCGAGCTTCATTGATCACCTTTAGCCGAGATTGACCCAGAAAGAGCCCTCTCCTGTCCTCGTAGGGCTAGCTACGAGGTTGAGCGTGGTTTGATGTAGCCTCAATTTTTACCTTATTTCAGCCTAAGGTAGATTTGAGCGCTAATACGGTCATTGTCAACTTTTCTGTCATGATTGGTGATAATAGATTTACATGTGTTTAATTGTTTGGGAAATAATATCCATAACCTTATGTGATTTATTACAAAGGTATAAGAGACAGAAGGGCGTTGATGATTACCTATTGGTGTGTAAGTAATGTGACTTCAATACCATTAATAGAGCTCTGTTGTCGACAGGTGTCCATAACCTTGGTAGAGTTGTTTGTTTCACCCATGGAACCATTAACCTTTGTGTATGCTTAGGAAGTGTTGTGTGATGTCAAAATGTAGGCCATTGTGCGGGATTGGTGACCAATTAGCCATAATTCCATTCACCAGGAAGGAGTGAAAGGTGGGTAGGCCAGCTCATGATGAGACCTCCTGGTCCAAGGGCTCTTTATTTTTTTGATGTACCTCTTGGACCATATCCCTAGTGTGGTGGCCATAGTGGGAATGCCACTTCACTTTCTTCCCTATGATCATGGTAGGCTAGCTCTTGATGAGATCCCCTATCCTACATTTAACAAATTATATAAGCAAGTCATAAAAACATCATTTTTCTCTTCTTTTTCCCTTTTTTTCATAAAGTACTTTCCTAATTATACACAAAGGGTGGTTCAACACTCCTTAAGAGCAGGAATGGTGGAAGAAGTCTTAACATCCCAATCGAAACATATCGACCCTTTGTTCTTATTCCTGAATAATAATCAAAGAAGATTATAAGAATTTAAAAGGAACCAACATGATAAATATAACCAATCAAATTAGAATTAGTAGAATAATGACAGCAAAAATAATGGGTAAGTGTGTCATTCCCTCTTTCCTCTTACCAATTCAGAGAAATTTATTATAAAAATAGCAATTTTATATAGTTTACTGATTTCAGTATGCTATCGTTTTGTATCCATTGTATAAGTGCATAGCTATGTTCCAAAAGACTTGAAACAACAGGAACAACAGACATCCTTAAATTAGAACAGCAAGGGGAACAAGCATAAGTAAAAGGAATATGAGGATGTTGTTATTTCAAAAAGGAAGAGCAAAATAATACAAGTGTTGTTCCTTTGAAAAAGGAACACCAAAAAAAATGCAAGTGTTGTTCCTTTGGAAAATGAATAGCAAGAACCGAAAGTGTTGTTCCTTTGGAAAAGGAACAAAAAAAATCAAAAGTGTTGTTCCTTTAGAAAAGGAATAGTAGAAAACACAAATGTCGTTCCTTTGGAAAAGGAGCAACAAGAATCAAAAGTGTTGTTCCTTTGGAAAAGGAATAGCAAAAAACATAAATGTCGTTCATTTGGAAAAGGAACAGCAAAAATCAAAAGTATTGTTCCTTTGGAAAAGGAATAGCAGAAAACACAAGTGTCGTTCCTTTGGAAAAGGAACAACAGAAATCAAAAGTGTTGTTCCTTTGGAAAAGGAATAGCAGAAAATACAAATGTCATTCCTTTGGAAAAGGAACAACAGAAATCAAAAGTGTTGTTCCTTTGGAAAATGAACAGTAGAAAATACAAATGTCGTTCCTTTAGAAAAGGAACAACAAAAATCAAAAGTGTTGTTCCTTTGGAAAAGGAACAACAAAAAATACAAATGCCATTCCTTTGGAAAATGAACATCAAAATAAGAGTGACAAAGGAACGGCTGGCCCAAAAGGTGTTGTTCCTTTGAAAAAGGAATAGCAAAATGAAAATGTTGTCCCCACACGAAAGTTGTTCATTCCGAAAAGGAACAACAAAGTGCTAATACATAAATATATACAGAAAATGATTTAACAAACAAGGAAATTATGTACAAAGTGTAAAAATCGGTGAATCACTTAATGAATCACAGGTGAGGAAGATTTCTCCTCCTCCTCCAAAATTTGCATGTCGGAGTCTTTGCGTAGTTGTTGATAGAAGGATTCCCGGGTAAGTGGTTTACGATATAGTCGAACTCAGTGGCCATTTGCCTTGAAGGAATATCCAGATCCATCAATGGTGGTTAACGTAACGGTGCCATTATCGTGTACCTTCTAGATTGCATATGGCCCCAGCCAATGAATCTGGAGTTTTCCGGGAAAATCCTGAAACTCGGAATCATAGAAAAGTGCTTAGTCTCCTTCGCAGAAGACTTTATTTTTAATGAGAGCATCATGCCATTTGGCTCGTTGCTATTGGATTAATGCAGTGTTTTGGAGGGCAGAGAGGTGAATTTCATCTAGCTAGTTAATCTATTGTAATCTATTAATATGTGCCTCATTTAGATCTAGGCCGACTTCTTGTGCTATCTGTAGTGTTTGGATCTCGAATTCTATAGGAAAGATGGATTCCTTTTCAAACACTAATTGGTATGGTGAATAGCCAGTAGTGCTTCTCCATGTTGTTTTGTAACCCCACAAGGCTTCTGGTAGTCTTGCAACCCAATCACGTCGATGTGACGCAATGGTTTTTGTTAGGATTGCTTCTATTATTTTATTTTTGCTCTCTACTTGACCATTTGCCTGTGGGTGGTATGGAGAGGTAATTTTGTGCAGGATATGATAATTTTTTAGTGTTGCAGCAATCTTGTTACCAGCAAACTGTGGTCCACCATC
Source organism: Pinus taeda (assembly GCA_000404065.3). Classification (NCBI taxonomy): domain Eukaryota; kingdom Viridiplantae; phylum Streptophyta; class Pinopsida; order Pinales; family Pinaceae; genus Pinus; species Pinus taeda. The sequence continues at coordinate 123,539 of APFE031292288.1, forward strand.
TGTAATTATATCTCTTGGAAGGCCATAGTGCACAAATATATGGAACAGGAACTGTATGACAGAATCCTCTGTAGCTCTCGGCAATGCCTCTGCTTCAACCCATTTGGTGACATATTCTGTTGCCACCAAAATATATGTTTTCTGGTTCGAGGATGGGTTAATTGGTCCAACAAAATCGAGGGACCACCGCTCGAATGGTTCAATGACTAGCTGTGGGTTCAGGGGCATTTCATCAGATTAACCAGGGCATCCCGCTCTCTGGCAACTGTCACAGGCTTGGACGAACCTCTTTGCATCTTTGAAAATTATGGACCAATAATACCATGTTTGTAGGACCTTATGCCCAGTTCTGCAATCAGCGAAATGTCTACAACATGGTCCGTCATGGCAGGCTTTTAAAATATCAAAAATCTCATCCTCGCGAATGCATCTCCTGATGTGCATATATGCCCCTGTATGGAACAGATAGCCCGCAATCCAAGAAAATCGAGCACTTCGCTGGACAATATATTTTCGTTCATTGGCGGTTAGATGTTTTGGTAATTACCTACTGCTAATTAATTCGCAACATCAGCATACCAGGGTGTTTTAACAATGACAACAAACAAATGCTCATCTGGAAATTGATCTTCAACTCCTGCTGTGTCCACTAGTTTTTGCAACTGCGAGAGAAATTCAGCTACGAGATTTTCTTTTCTAGGTCGGTCCTTGATTGTAATGTCAAATTCCTGCAATAAAATCAGCCATCTAGTTATCCTGCCATTTGTGATTTGTTTATTTGCTAAATATTTTATTTCAGAATGATCTGTATACAAGATAATAGGATATCTAGTAATGTAATGCCTGAACTTATTGACAGCATGTATTACAGCTAGAAATTCTTTTTTCAGTAACAGTATAATTTAATTCAGCAGGAGATAAAATTTTTCTAATATAATAAATTGCATATGGCTTTTTATCTTCTTCCTATCCAAGGACTGTGCCAATAGTTGTACCTGAGGCATCTGATGAAATTTGAAATGGCAAGTCCCAATTTGGTCCTCGGAGGACTGGGGCTGTGGACACAAGCTTCTTCAAATCCTGGAAAGCACGTTCACATTTTTCTATCCAAAGAAAGTCAACATTACCTTTCAGTCCATATAGAGGAGCAGAAATATGCCAAAAATGTTCTATAAACATTCTATAATAACCAGAAAATCCAAGAAAACTTCGTACCTCTGTTTGAGTGGTAGGAGCAGGAATTAGAAAAATTGTTTGAATTTTAGTTGGGTCTACCTGTATGCCAGTTGCTGAGATATAATGGCCTAGGATAAGTCCTTCAGTCATCATCAGATAACATTTCTCATGGCTTAAAAAAAACTAATAGCAATGCAGCGTTGTAGGACTTTTTCCAGTGTGTCCAATGCCGGGTCAAAATCATCTCCGTATGGTGTAAATTCATCCATATATACTTCGAGTCTTTCATTTATTAAATCTGAAAATATGCTGAGGATAGCTCTTTGAAATTGGCAGGAACATTGCATAAAAAAAAATGTAGGACTCTATAGGCGAATGTTCCCCAAGGACAAGTAAAAGTGGTTTTGTCTTGGTCTTCAGGGGCAATATGAATCTGATTGTATCCACTGAAGCCATCTAAGAAAGAAAAGAATTTCTTTCCTGCCAAAGTGTCTAATACTTGGTCAATGAATGGGAGGGGAAAGTGGTCTTTTTGTGTCGCTTTATTTAGCTCTCTATAATCTACATAAATCCTCCACTTCCCATTTTTCTTTGGTACCACCACAAGTGGAGAGACCCATTTACTATTGGAGATAGGGTAGATGAAGCTGACATCTAAAAGTTTTTGAAGTTCAGCTTTTACCACATCTTTTAGATGAGGATTAAGTCTCCTTTGAGGTTGGCGAACCGGTCTCGCATCTTTTCTATGTAAATGTGGTGTTTACATAGCTGGGGATCAATTCCTTTCATATCAGGGTAGTCCCATGAAAATGCTTCTTTATATTTCCTTAATAGTTGGATGAGCTTCTTTTCCTATTCAGAAGTCAGGTTGGCATTAATGTTTAAAGTATTTCCTGACTCAATCTCTACAATTTTGCTATTTGAAATAGAAGTAGTGGGTATTGTTTGTTTTTGTATATCTTTAAGAGGATCTTCTTCTAACTCATTATCAAATGCTGCTTCTATCATGTGACATTGTATGTGGGATCTGGCTTTAGCTTGGCTAATAAAATTGTTAATGGCATCATCTTCTATTTGGTCTTTGAAATCAAGTGCCTCTTTTATAGTTAATGGAGATCTAATATTTTTAGTGAGGTATGATACAGGTTGCTTGTTAGTTTTTATTATTGTGACACTTGGCTATGCTGGAGGGTATAAAGCTAAGTTCTTGATATTTGTCCCTCTAGTTATGGTCATATTACCTTATCGGCAGCCAATGTAAGCATCGACAGTTGCAAGCCAAGGTCTACCTAAAATCAATGGATGTCCATCAAGTCGGTTTTTGGGGTTTATTATCAAGAAGTCAGTTGGATACTCCCAAGAGTCAACAGATACCATTCCTTCATGTAGTGTGCCCTCTGGCCTAACCACAAATCGGTCAGCCAATTCTAATAAAGTAGAGGTGGGTTCTACAGATGTAATGCCTAGCTTTTGGCAAGTAGTAGTTGTTAAGATATTGATTGCAACTCGTAGATCAACTAAGGCATTTGAGAAGGTTTGACCATAATTTGTACAATTACTATTGGGTTTCCTGGGTCTTTGTATTTAACGGGTGTTTCTTTTCCTGATAATAAGTCAGATACGGTGCCAACTACTTGGACTCTTGGATTGTTTGTTATATTCCTCCTTGGTTTCTTTATACATAATTCTTTGATAGTCTTTGCATATATCGGGATGTCTTGAATGGCTTGGAGGAATGGAATTTTTATGTACAAGTTTTTTAATTCTCCCAGAATGTCAAAATTAGGATATTGTATGGGTTGAGGTATGATTAATCATTCTGGGAATGGAGGAGAGGATGCGGTTGATTGATTATGGATTTGTTGTCTAGTCACATCCTCTTCTTGCGAAGGTTGTTCTATAGGTAACTAATTTTTACTTTGAGCTATTTTATCTCCCTCTGTTTGGATGATACGCCCCAATCTTAACTGAAAATCATTACACTCCCTTAGATCGTTCCCTATTTCTGGTGTTTCAATTGTTTTGATAGATTGGACCAGTCTATTATTCGGATTAGGGTTGGGTTGGGCTGGGAGTTGTGATCTTAAGTTAGGCTGGGGGTTTTGTTGTAAGGCTGGCAGTCTAGGTTGAGGGAGTGGTATGGTTCCTACTGGCTGATTCATCGGTCTTTTCCAGTTTGTTTTCCAGGATTGACTCTGTGAAGTAGAAGGGGTCCATTGTGCTGGATATACATTATTTTGCCAATATGGTGGGGTATAGGGAAAATTTGGCCAATTGGGTTGGCTTCGTTGATTTTGGCCATGAAGATGATGAAGGGAATGACTGTTGTGACCAATTCGGGAATGGAGGTTGATTTTGCCACATTGTATTATATTGTTGAGCATGATATTATGGAGGCTGAAAAGAAGAAGCCGGATCTGAAAACATATCTGATTGTGGTGGTTGCCATTGACGACGTTGATTGAGTAGATACACCGATTTCGGCTCTTCTTTCGCTTCCTTATATACTGCCTTCAATCCGAGAAGTGAGGGACAACTTTTCGTAGAATGTTCTTTCGTACAAATGGCACAAACTTGGACTGCATCTAATGGACACTCCTTATGGCTATGTTTCCTCCTACATCGGGGAGAGAAGATTTCCAAATTTTGTTTTGCCTCCACTTGCTTTTGTTTGGACTGCATAATATCAAATTGTGTTGTCAGTGTCCCTAATATATTGGTTTTGAAATTTTCCAATAAATTCCCAATTTCTGCATGCGTTACTCCTCCTGCCGAAATTCTATGATATTTTACAAATCGATCATGTTCTGGCGGTTTTAGTCTTGTGCTGCCTCTCGAGCTCCTGATACATAAATCAATAATGTTAGCAAAAGTTTCCTGATAAATATCTCCTTTTCCCATAATGTTTAATGTTTCAATCCATTATTCCTTCATTCCCCTAATTAATGTTGTTTTTAACACATTATCAGGTAAGGGTAATGATGCATAAGGAGATCTTTGAAGATTATACTAAAACCGTTCAACATGCTCCTCTAATGTTTCATTTGGTCTAGCTACCATCTGGAATATTTTGTCTTTTAATTCTCTAGACCTGCAATAGTCCTGATATTTTTTTAGAAAAGACTCTTTCATTTTATCCCTGTTATTTATAACACGGCCACATAATCCCATAAACCATCTTAAAGCAGCCCCTTTTAATGTAGAGGGAAATAATTTCAATTTCTGGGGATTGGTGGTATAGTCATATCATCTACACAGCACGTCAAATTCAAACAGGAATGCATCCGGATCCTCTGATGTAAGACCGTGGAATGTAGGGATATGCTGAAGAGGAATTGCTTTCATAGGTGCATTAGCTGCAGTATCCACAATGGGGTATTGCAGTGTAGAGGCTTGGGTGTTTGGCTGGTTTTGGGCCATTTGGTCAAATATATGCCAATAACCTTCTAGGATATCTAGGAGGGTATTCCGAGGTTGTCGAGGGAAAATGGCTTTAATAGGAATTCCCTTGACAACACTTCCTTTATCTGGGATAATGGAAGTACCTAATGTCTGAGGGAATTCAGGTTCTTTGGCTTCGCTATAAATGAATTTTACAGCACTTCCCTTATCTGGACTGCTTATTGGCTGAACTACACCAAGAGGAGAACTTGGTTCTTCAGTTTCTCCTGTCTCTCCTCCTCCTTCATAGAGGTTGCTAAAATTCCCTTCTTGCAATGGTTCTAGGCTAGAATTTTCAATTTCTTGAAAATCTTGCTCTTCAGTTTGACTATGCACCTCAGCAAAGGCTAAAAATGGTGATCTTGTGGCTTGAAGGGAACTAGTAGGCTAGAAAATAGAACAGCAACTAGAAAATGTAACAACAATCAATTCTTATAAACACCTTACTCGCCAGAAATAAATGCAGCAATCGTATCCTACAGGAATCAGGTAGCAATCTTTATTCTAAGGATAAATCGGACAATACATGGAAATAAAACAACAATCTGATTAGCAATGAAATATAGGACAGTACTCTAAGTGAAATATAAGTGCACGATAAACCAAGATGAATAACACACACACAACACGCTTTAAGAAAAGTAGTAATCCGACCTCGATACCACCAATATCAATCTTAGTTATCAAGAATAACAATTGTAACTCATAATGGAACAGCAATGTCAGTTGAATCGCAATTGCAATCAAATGTAAACCATAGATGAATACAGCGATATGAATGTCACAGCACTAGTACTCTGGAGTTGAGCAGCAACAATGTTCTGTAAAGACCAGCAATATCGTATTAACAATTAAAGGAACAACAATGTGTTCCAGAATCGATATGATTTTTCTGTCTCAGAAAATGATATTACTCAATCTAACACAAATCACACATAATAGAGCTATGATGTAAAATAACAGAACATATCAGATTACCGGACAAAGCTGATAAGTAAACCACGCATAAACCAAAGGTAATAGTACAGAAGCAAGTGTTCCACCAGGGCTGGACCCTTAGCCTCCAAGGATACACCACTTGAGATTATTCCAGGATCAAAGATGAAACAACAACCATGTTTGTATTAATGCATAAAAATAGAATTATAATGGATCACTTCTCAATGAAAGTCAATGATTAAAGTCTTAAATCAAGAAAAGTTACGTAAAAAATGAAAATCCTCTCTTGGGCTAATGGTGCTGCCCCTTTTTATAACAGCTAAGGCAGAGATGTCTAGAATGCAAAAATAGTTGAATCAGCTATCCCTCAAGATCAAAGGATCCTGAGGGATTCGCCAAACTGTTAACTCTCAGTTATCCATTTGCTTTCTTGCGCCGAGTCGATATCTCCATTTCCTTTCCCTGGCTGTTATGATTTAATTTGGATCGCCTTGTTTGCATGTGGTTCCCCGCCAAAGGGACAACAGTTAACTTGGCCCTGTCTTTTTCTCTAGAATGGCAATCTTTCATTTTTCCCTTTTTTGCATAAAAAATGGCAATTATTAGTATTTTCTTATTGCACATTAATCTTATAGATTTTGTCACGACTTCTCATTATCTACCTAGTTCATGATACAAAGATGTTACGAGTTCTAAAGAAAGGATGACAAAATGATCAAAAAAAACATACCTTCTTCAGTACTCCACAAGTAGTAGAATGTAGGTGAATGATAGTGTAGCAGTGATTGCTTATGGGAAATATTTATAGGAGTAGATGCTCCAAGTAGGGAAACATGATGAAAGGTGCCAACAACTGAAGCATAGGTTACAACAACAAGACGAAGGTGATAAGGATGAGGAATATCACCTCACAATGGATGGCTTGCTCAGATTCAGGAACAGGATTTATGTGCCAAATAGTAGTGAGATCAAGAAGCTTGTCTTGAGGGAATTTCATGTCAACCCATATTCAGTTCATACACGATATCATAAGACCTTGACAGTTGTTAAGAAGTTATATCATTGGTCGTATTTGAAGAAAGAGGTGGCTAAGTTTGTTTCTAGATGTATGGACTCTCAACAGGTAAAAGCAGAGAGTAAGCATCCAACTGGTTTGTTACAACCTATTCTAATTTTAGAATGGAAATGGGAGGTCATTTCCATAGTTTTCATTACATTTTTTCTGAGGACATCAAAGCAACATGATTCCATCATGGTTGTGGTTGACAGGTTGAATAAGGTAGCTCACTTCATTGTAGTTAATTCTACAGATTTAGCTAGTGAGGTATCTTATATCTTCATTTGGGAGATAGTGAGGTTGCATGGTGTTCCGAAGAAGATCATATTAGACATAGATGGAAATTTCACTTCTAGGTTTTGGAAGGAGTTGTTTGTATGCTTGGGGATGGAGTTGGTTTTCAGTATAGCTTATAATTCATAGATAGATGTGTCACCACTCAAGTTTTCCCAAAAGTTGTAAGAAAGGGAAAGGAGGCCGAGGTAACCACAAACCAATCTTTTAGACACAGATTCTAGCCAATCTGCATCCAGAGAGGGCTCTCTCTTTAAGTTCTAGCTTTGTTTTTTAAAGATATTAAGCTAGTTGTGAAGTTTAGGAGTTTGTTTGAGTTTGGGTGGTGAGATTCAATAGCAAAGGGATAAGACTAAGTAGTTTAGGCCATTTGGATAATGGAGTCAAGGAAGACGGCATCACTGGATGAGGTTTCTTAACAAAAGATGGTTTCATAGAGCAAGATAATCAAACAGAGAACAAACAATGATTTTGGAATAAATGGAAAGGTTTCAAAATTGGTGAAGGGCAATTAAAAATCCTTCAACAAATTTGAAAAGATGAAACATAAATTGATTACTTATAAAGAGCAGTTAAGTATTCTTTAAGTAAAAATCAAAGTGACAAAACTAGAACACAAGAGCAATTAAAATTTCACTGTTTATTCTAATTCAGAAGAAAACATAGAGAATAATAACTTTTGAAGACAGAGTGCAATCAAGCATATCCTGAATTACTCCTTTTTGTAAATCATTCAGATATGAAGCATACATGATATAAGAAACAAGGAAAACTTTAAAACACAAGGTATAGAGGACTTATTGATACGGTGTTTGATTCAAGAAACCTATGGAAAGTCCTTTTGTCTCAATGTTTTGTCCAGCAAGCCATATGAAAATTTGATCCAATCAGCACTTTATTCCAAAAACCAGTATTTCAGCAATGTATATGAATCCACACTCAATACTCCAATTGAAGGAGTATTTATACAAAATATTTTACATAAAATATCTCATAACAGAGTGGGATATTTTCTAGTGATGACTAATCATTTTTACAAGAAAATAGAGACAACTTGTCTCGAAGATAGGAGGAAAGTAAATTGATGTTGTGCTGTTCCTATTTGTGCTGAGTGTGCTAGAGGCAGGTCCTTTTATTTGGCTTGCTACTGTCTTCTTTAGTAACTTCATGCTGTATGCCCTGTTTTGACTGATACTCTTTACCTGTTCTGATCCACTTTGACCTGTTTGATCCCTATTCACCTTTGTTCATCTTACTATGGTAAGTAGCCCAAAATTTACCTTTTACCAAAGATAAAATTTAAAATTTACAAAATTTCTAACATGTCTTTCCACCATTTTTGCTCTGGCAATTTGTGCTTCTGAAGTTTCCTCAGAGTCTCATCAGTCTCTATATATCTGAAAAAGTTAGGCTAGATTGTGAACAAGTGCTTTACCTCATGCTCAATATAGAATAAGTTCTCTAAGCTGTCATAGAGAACTCGGCCTATGGGGAGTGCTTTTATTCCTGATGCACTTGTTGATGAGCTTGTTTGATTATCAGCATATTTATTCAACTTATCTACATAATCAATATGCTTCATTAATCTATCATTAATGACCAAAGGACTTGGTAGTCCTTTATTCTGCAAAATTGTGAACTGCTCCATAAAAGAATTAATTTCCACCTGCATATCCTAGCACCTTCTCTCTAAGTTCTGCATCAAAGTTATCCTGGTTAGAATCCTTTTGATTTCCAAAATGGTGTTTGTCCTGTCAAAGATGCCAAGTTTTTCCAGTTGTTCTATATTTCTATTATACAAAAAAAGTATAAGCCTGTTGGCTTCATCTGGCATTCATCCTAACAAAGCTCTTGTCTTCTGAATTTCTCTCTGTGCTGCTTTCACTAAATCAATTTGTTCATAGATTACTTGGATAGATGGCCACAAATCATTTATAGACTGAATGATGTTAGCCCAAAGGATTTTCTTGATCTCTGCCAAGGGCTTATCAAAAGTGAGCTCTTGTTCTAATGTTTTCACTTTACTTTCTAAGGCTTTAATCTCCCTAGTTTTTTCCACAACACTTATTTTGGAGATATCATAATTTCTCTGTGCCTTAGCCAATTGTTCTTTTACCTGTTTCAACTTTGTAACTTGTAATCTCATTTCTTCCATGGCCTTTATCAATTCTTCTGTGCTTAAATTAGCACTGCTTCCTAGTGTTATTCCCGCTATTGATGTACCTGTTGCAATTGTACCTGTGATTACCTCTGTTGTGGCTGTTGGGACGTTTGGAGCTAATGTTGTTCCAAGTGTAGAGGGGACTGTAATTGAGACTATGGGGATTACCTCAGGAGGCTGAAAGGTCGACTCTCCCTGCTTTCCCTTCAGTGCTTTTTCTAATGCCTGCTCTGTATGATTCAATATTTCATTAAGTTTCAAGAGCAGGTCCATCATATCCTCTTCATATTTATGTTGTATAACTTCTGCAGTTTGTGGATGCCTTGAAGGAGGTAGCTTTAGCTGTTTCCTCAGGGCAGCAATGTCCTCTTCTTTTTTCTTGATTAGTGCCTTTATGTCTTTAGCATCTTTGGGATCATGTCCCAATCCCGTGATGATTTTCTCTAGTGATTTTATTCTGTTATCCTTGGCCAAAGAAGAGGCTTTCTCCAAATGTAATTGAGCAATTGTATTGTCCAAAGAACTTTGTAACTTGTGGGCCAGAATTGCTTTGTTAGTCAATGTGGAATAGACCATTTCCCCAGTCTACTTGTGAAGTTCAATTTGGTCCATAGGATGAATATCTTTGGTTAAGACCTCCAAGTTTGTTTTGATGTAATTTGTTGCTGACTGGTGTTGTTGTACCTTCGACTTAAAGTAACTCATTAACGTTTTACCTTCTTTAACGTCATAGGCTGACATTAATCTCTGCTGGTTTATGGGGGGCATTTTCAAATACTGACTATAAGTTTGAAGTCTTACAGGATTATTTCTAGCTTTTATCTCTGTGAAGGCCTTCTTAACATCTGAGGCCTGTTTGCTTTGTGGCCTGAGGGATGACACTTCTGTATTGTGTTTTCTTTCTAACTCTTGCATCTGTGAGCTAGCAGATGTTCCTCCCACTATAAAAGTTTGTTGGCTAGTTCTTTCTTCTCTTTGGCTGTCTACAGTTTCTTCAATTATTTCCTCTTCTGACAAATGGTTCAGTCTTTGCCTCCTTGCTCCAAGATCTTCTATGGGTCCACTAATAGGTGTGGTGGCTTCTCTTTCTCTCTTTTTATTTCTTTCCTCATTTAGAGGAGTTTGCAATGCTAGACTTTCTGCTGCTTTAGTTTGGGCTAGAGGAATTTGCACTTGACTCTATTCTTTGGACATTCCAGGTTGATCTGTCATTGTAGGCTTCTCTATGGTCTCTATTTCTTTGCCTTTGGAAGTTCCTGTAGCTGGTATGTTGGCTTCTTGTGGAGGTTGCTGAGAAGTTCCAACAGAGGATGTACCAATTTGTGATCTTTGGGGCAGCTTGAATGGTACCTGTCCAAAAGAGTCCAGGTCAAGGGTCTTTTCAAAATCTCTCATAGTATTTTCCATTTTTTCCTGCTCACTAATATCTTCTATTAGGGTTCCTTCTACCCATTCATCCTTATTTGCAAGCTGCTCAATTTCTAGGATCCTATGATGTATATAAACTGATAGCCTGTTCTTTGTTCTTCTGTCACATATAAAATTGTTGGGGTCATATGGCACCCACAAAAAACTCTTTCTTAATCTAAGGTGGTCTTCTAAAATCTTTTCAGCTTCTTACCATGCATCTCTAGAATTGATGACAAAAGGGCCTAGTTGGTTCTTAATTATTAGTTGAGCTTTCTTCTTTGCACTACAAAAATGGACTAAGTCTGCATTTATGATCTGCCTGAAATACTTTAGTGAAAATAATCTCATGGAAACATATTTAGGTAACTTGAAAGGGCAAATTTCACACCCATACATTTTGATTTCTGTGTGATTTTTGTACAGGTACCAGTCATCTATCTGGTACTGCTTTGAGAGCTGGAGAATTTTCTTCATGTCACCATTGATCCTAGGAGGGGAAAATCCTATCAACAGAGAGGTTGCTGGATATACAAATAAATCAATAAACTCATTATAAGTGTAAGGGGATTCCAGGGTATTATGAAAAATTGAACTCCAAAAGATCACAGACCTTCAATTTCCTTTTCAGTCCAATTTCTTGATGGGGAAAGGAAAGTTATCTGGTTGATGATAAAACAAAGATGGTATATAAAACAGGTGTATTTGAAAACTCTGTCTCTTTCCAAATTCATGAACCGATCATGGATTTTGTTGGCAATAAAAGTGGCATAGTCATGCCTGACAGCAGGGGGTTGTCCTGGAGTAAATATTGATAATAGAACTAGGGTGATATCATCAACATATTCACTGGAATTAAATCCCATGATCAGGGATATCATGTCAACAATGAGTCTACTGGTTTAAGTGAAAAAAGTCTGCAAATAAGGAGGTGGACCTTTGGGCTAGTAGTTTGGTAACATGAAGGCTTGAGCAATGTGGTTTATTTCTGATTGAGATAACTGAGGGCCTTTTTCAAGTAGATATCCCAAGGAAAGAGGAGCAAGGGGCTGAGTGGAGTGGAACTGTATCATTTCATTGATGGATTGAGCAGTTATGCACAACAATGATGAATTAACTCTGGGAAAACATGAACTGAGGGAGGAAAATACATGGGAAGGTTAGATTCCCAAAGTCCAAAAATGTCAGACTTATTCAGATAAGTATATATGATTTGGTAGAAGATTTTAAGATGGTTACTATCACTAGATAAATCATTTATCTAAAAGTCTTTATCGGGCAATGGGAGATAATCTAAGTCTCTGCAAGGAGCATTCATGGGTGCAACATTCAGGGCTACAAGGGTTTCCATCTTTGGTTCTTGTGTATTCAAGGTGGAATTTGAGCTTTCTATAAGAAAATAGACCAAACAGCAGGATTGGGGTCTTTTTATGGCAACTACAGACTATTCTTATACTTGAATTTGGCCTTCTCAAGTAGAATTTTCAGTAGAAAACCGAAATTGCAGGGTTACAAGGTAAATTGGATAAATACCTGTGTTAAAGAGGAAAATTGTTCAATGGCAGGTTGGTTGACAGGCTGTGAGCTTGTTTTTGTAGTATTTTTGGTCAGGTTGCAGTTGAGAAACTAGAACAGTGGACTCGGATGTTATTTTGCATGGGAGCTCGGGACGCATAAAACTACAGCGAAAATGACATTTTATTGTTTATTTGACAAAACTCAGGTTGGAAGGTCTTTTTTGCATTTATTGGGTAGATGATGCAAGCGAGATGTGACACTTTGTCGCTTTGTGGAGGGTGGTAAGCGGTTTGTATCGCACCACTTTTGAGGCTGGGTGGTTTTGGGCCAGGAGCGAGCAAGCATACAGAATGGGCGACGCGTGGCTGAGGTACGGGCGGAAAACCGCCTGGTGATCGTGAGTTAAAGCGCGGTCATCAGGGTGGTCGCGATATTTTCGTCGACCGTCAGATGAAAATGGATTTATTGAATGGTGGATGGGCATGGGACATGGCGGGGATTTAATGCAGCAAGCCTGGCATAATAAACAATGTTTTAATCATTTCGGGGGCATTTCTACTAGTAGGGGTTGGTTATTAGTTAACCTAAAGGGTTAATTAATTCCATATTTTGTAGTGTGGGGAAGATTATTAATAAACTTCAGATAAATTTATTAATCCCTGTTTAAATAGCGTTTATTGTCGTATTTCAACCGGGGCGGGAATTATATAAAATGTCGGGGTTTTACATAGTTAAATAATACGGGGAATGGGCTAATGTTTTTGGGATTTATATAATAATAGTTAGGAGTTAATATGAAGTAAAATGAAAATAAGTGCTAAGAAAACATTAAAAACACACATTAAAACTTAGGCTAAAGTGGAAAAAGGGGTTTTCAAGTGATATTATGTATTTCCTAAGTAAAAGAGGGTTTTTAATTAGGCAAACTTTATGAAATGAAATGAATGACTAATGGATGATTTTGAGTACTTAAGCTTTTAGATCATTGGGCCGAGGGTCCAGTCCCTCCTGTTAGCGCTTGAAATTTCACCTCAGGCTGAAAAAGGCAAACCTCAAGGCAACATCAAACCATTTAGCCTCGTAGCTAGCCCTACGGGGTAGGAGAAGGCTCTCTCCGGTCTATCTCGTAAAATCTTCAATAGATGAGATGACCAATGGGGTAACACTGATTTTAGGCTAGTAAACTGATCAAAAGGGTTGATTTGGGGTTTTTAGGGTTTTTGGTGGTAAATTGAGGGGATGACAATTTTGGGTGCGGGGATTGGACACAGTTTCTACAGGGGGTTCTTTGGGGCAAGGTAGGAGACAGTATTGATGCCTTTGATTGAGGTGGATGATTAGGAATAACAGGTGAGGAGTTAAGGAGAGAAAACAATAATTTTGAATTCTCCTTAAACAGTAGAAAACATTGAAATTAAACAAACTTAAAAGCAGAGCATGGCAAGCATGAATTCTTACTTTAACACTTCATTTGTTTAATGTGCAGAAGTAAAGAAAGGAAATGAATCACATAACAAAGCTTACAAGAATATTGAGAAACACACCATCAACACATGAGTCCACAAGAATCCCAAAGAGGACTGCAAAACCCTGGTCTTCCTTAGCCAAAAATTGTAGAGATACAGTGAAATAATACAATGATAGCTTCTCCCTCAAGAGTCCAACCATGAAAATGAGTATGAAAGTACCTAATATAGATGATCTAACACCTTTCCTTGCCTCTAGGGGTCGAGCTCATCCTTCTAGGAGCTGTTTCAACCACTTCTAAACTTAGCACTAAAATCTAGGCAGTCAAAACAACTTGCCTCTATAAACTTGAAACCAATTCATTCATTTAATTTTCATCTATTTCATGAATGAATCTTCTAGAAGAGATACATAAGAGTAAAAGTGTCATAAAAGTACCATAATTACGTCAAAGAGAATCATCATTCACCTCAAAAAGTCAAACTGAGTCAAATCTGTGTTTTCTAGGTTGTACAATGCATTTCTGGGCAATTCTGCCTGACATGTCGCGCCCCTCTTGACGTGTCGCGCCCGTTGCCAAATTCCTCTGTGGGAGACCCTTTGACAGGTCGCGCACCTCCCAACAAGTCGCGCACCTAGCTTGACAAGTCGCGCTTTTTCAGGAGGCTTTCGGAGGCCTTCCCGGTGTCAGAATCAGGCGTAGGATAGCTCGTTGGAAAGGTCCTTGAGTCTAATTTCCAACCCAACTAGAATATTTCAATTTTGAGTTGATTTGATTTGTAAAAAATCAAATCTCCCAATACTGGTCAAAAAGTGCCAAATGAGGCTGCCTCAAGGAAGAGTGTTGTTGCAGTCAACTTTTGAATGCCTTCCTCAACCCCAAATTTAGCTCATGATAGCTCATTGGAAAGATATTTGTGTCTAGTTATCATTTTAACCATCAAGAAAATAATTTGGCCAACCAAGATAGGATAAAACGTGATTTTCCCAAGGTCACTTCAGAGGTGTCTTTGATTCTCCTGAGGCAACGGTATTCTTGACATTTCTCTCAAACCATGACACCTGTGAAAAAAGTGAAGGAGGTTTTTCTTCCTTGGCATGTGTTGGACAAAAATTTCTCTCAGTTTCCCAAAATTCATCTTTGATTTCTCTGGAACATTATTTGAGTGCGACTTGTCCCGATGTGTGAAACAAGGGTTTTGGTCGAAATGAAGCGAAATGAAGGGGATAAGGGGCTTCTAAACTTGGGGAAATTTTTGGGAGTGAGGAGGGATGTTAGGAAGTAGGGGAAAGTGGAATCTCAGAGATTGAGTGAGAGGAAGGGGTCCAAAAGGGCAAATCACAGGCCAAACCTAGAAAATTGCCAGGTTGTAGCTAGAAACTAGGGTTTGTGCAAAAATGAGGATTTGGGGAATCTGAGTGTTGGGAAGTGTATGATATGGTACTTTAAGGATAGGGGAAGGTGTATGAACATCAGGAAACAAGTTTTGCCGATGATTTGTCCGCCCAAGAGAAATTGCCTTCAAAACCCTAGGAGAGGGAAATGACCTTACCTAGGCGCAACTGAAGCATGAACAAGGTGTAAAATGACTCATTAGACACTGAGATGAGAATGAAAACCCTATGAATGATGATAGAATCAGCTGAATAGTGACATAGATTGACATTTGGGCAACTTTGAAAAGAGTGAGAGCAAACCCTAGACCTAATGCCTAGTGACCAAATTTTGCTTGAAGACTCTTGAAATGACAAAATTTGACCTTGACACTTCAAAATCACTTTGTAAGAGCACATTTGATCACTGGAGGAAGGTTGTAAAGACTGACACTAACAGTAACCATCATATCTCTATTCGAAAAGACGATGGAAAGAAGTTTGTTATCCAAGATGATACAATTGAGCATTGTATTTCACATCTTATCTAAAGGTCATCCTATGACAGATTATCCAGATCAAATGAAATTTATAAATTTTCTTCAAGTGTCAAACTTTCCATCTTCACATTGGTCTGTAACTAGTGGTTGGGAATGGGCAAGATGTCTAACTCAAGTAGAAAATGATGATTTGAAAGAGAAGATTGAAAATTCTTGGGTTTTGGCATTGTCTTTCGATGAAGTTACAACTATAGATAATACTTCATGGATTTGCATGAGAATTTATATGGTTAATGACCATATTAGGCATACCTATATACTTGGGATTAAAAAGATGAGAGAGACTTCTATAGCTGAAAATATTTATGAACTTGTTCTTAAGAGTTTGAAGGAAAGTGGTATGGATCATTTAATGATTGCAAAAAAGTTGGTATGCATTGGAGCAGATGGAACATCGGTAATGCAAGGACAACAGAATGGCCTTTGTGTTAGACTACAACTATTAACTTTTCCATATATGCTTAATATTCATTGTATGGCTCATAGGATGAATCTTGCATTTAAAATAGTAAGCAAGTTTCCATCAGTTTCAAAAGTTGAAGAGCTTGTATGTGAGACTCATGCATACTTTTCTCGTAGTCCCAAACGATATTTAGAGTTTCAACAAGTTGTAGATAGGGTTAGCAAAAAACCTACTGAATATGTTGATACAAGATGGATCTCATTAAATGGACCAACTCAAAGACTACTTAGTGAGTTCAAATCTTTGGTAGGGGTTATGTATGAAAATTGATACAATGTAGACAAAGCTCAAGATCTTATTTCTCGACTAACTGATATAGATACATTATTGACATTGGCTAGAATTCTTCCTATGCTACATGAAATGAATGTCCTTGTGAAAATGTCTCATAATCGTACAATGTATATTACAGAATACACAAATGCAATAAATTCAGCATGCCTTGCATTGGATAATTTGTATATGATGCCATACTCTTTTACTGGTCCAAAGTTTAAAAGTTGGACTAAGATCATCAATATAGAAAATATTGAATTTTTTTTGAGTTTGATGAAAAGGGGATACTATGTATCGTAGTGCATGGGTATATGGTTCCCTTTCATTATATTAGTAATATGGGACAAATCACCAAATATTTCCCCGTGTCAAGAGACCAATTTGATAATATTGTGATTTCGCTGAGACGAAATTTGATAGAAATTACAAGGCCACTATCATAAGAGATAAGAGAACGATTTCCTCGAGATGAATTGTTGGAGGCCATGTGTGTGGTATACCCTCAATATTGGAAAAATTGTCAATGTCCAAGAACTTTAAAAGCCGATTTTAAAAAAAAATCAAAATGTTTAGTAGACCACTTTTGCAAGAAAGTCTCGATAAATGGAGAACAAATTGAAGGTATTTTAGATTCATCGAAATTGTATCAACAAGGTGGACGCTTTGT